>NCQV01081557.1:23226-46047 GCA_002740545.1 Lophocereus schottii
GCTATATGTCATGAGTTTTTAAATTTGATGAGTAAAGAGTTTCAAATGAGTATGGTGGGAGAACGTAACTTCTTCCTAGGCCTTGAGATCAAGCAATACTACGATGGCATATTTATTAACCAAGGTAAGTTTGTGAAACAACTCTTAAAGAAATACAGGCTTGATGATGTCAAGCATGCCAGCATTCCAATGGCATTGAATATAAAGTTAGACCTTACTCCAAGTGGTATGTCAATGAGAGAAAAAAGTCTACAGAGGAATGATTGGCTCATTACTTTATTTGATAGCAAGTAGACTAGATATTATGTTTAGTTTATGCCTATATGTGCGGTTACAAAGTGTCCTTAAAAAATCACATCTAACAGCTGTCACAAGAATTTTCAGATATCTTGTAGGAACAAAGGACATTAGTTTATTGTCTCATGGAACTTAAAGAAATAAAGTTTAGTAGCTTTCTTAACTGTTGAAGTTGAATATATAGTAGTAGGAGCATGTTATGCTCAAATACGTTTGATCACAAAACAACTACGGGACATTGGTTTTGATTTTTAAAAAGTCCCCATCCGATGTGATAATATGAGTGCAATAGATATTAGGAAAAATCCAGTCCAACATTCAAGAACCAAACGCATCGAAGTCAGGCATCACCTCACAAGAGACTAGGGTGGATTTTAGGTTTTTTTTGTTGCTGGGTAGAATTTCCAGGCTTGAATGAACATGGATCACTTTATCAATTTTGTACTTAAATTCGTGTTTCTTCTCACCTAAAAATCATAAAATTATATATTACTTTCTCTTGGAAATTCATCCCAAAGATTTTAAGATGGGTAAAGTTGGAGCAAAATGTCACGTGAAAATATAAATTATCAACTACCCCACACCGAAACTTTGCTATTCCTCAAGCTAAAAATAACAATGCATATATTCATTCAACCCAATGAGTAAGAGAAGATCCAAGAAAGAAAATCAAATGATCCTACTACAACTGTACATTGAAAATCATATAAATCAATACACTATAAAGCCACAACTCATTATCAAACATTTTCAACTTCAACTAAGTCAATAGGCCAAAATTCAAGCAAATTAAACACGCAATGAAACCATGCAGCAAATCGTAAGTACAAAATTTTGCTGCACAGAACCAAAATCACAAATTTTTAAAATCAAGTGCTCAATGCCAAATTAATTTATTAGTCTTTTTTTTTATTTTGATTTTTGAACTTCTTTCAAAATTACTTGATCTCATGTGCTTTTTGGAATGGATAAAGATATGAGTAAAAATAACACTCAAATGAGCACTTAGTACATATTCGGGTAATTAAAAATATAACTCAAGATAGAACCTGAACAATGGTACCAGAATCAAGAGATAATTAGTTCAATTTATTTTATTTATTCATTGAAAAATCAATGGGTAACTCAATACTTATCAAATACTCATAATAACATTGAAAATGGGGTTGCATCTTAAACTTGAAATCGGTCACATGGTGACATTAGCACAACAAAAATTTTGACCATCAACTAGTTAACTCTAGAAATAACCTGCAATAGGCATGGGTCACGTGAATCAAATCCACATAATAAAAGTAGAACATGCATAATCAGAAAACTCAAACTCTTGCTAAAATCGAATTCACTTGGGTAAAGTTTTTTTTTTCAAGTTTTCTCAAAATTTCCATTTTGCCTTCCCGACACACCTAAACCTTACATTGTTCTTAATCTAAAAGGCAATAATAAAGAGAAAAATGGAGAAAAGAGTAATATAACCTGACATCATGAGGAAAACTTTAGAGGTACTTTCAAAACCACTACTGACCACAATAGCTAGAAACCAAGTGAAACATCTCAGTCTAAAACACAAGCACACCTTGAACACAAAGAAAACAAAATTGATTGGGTTCCCTCCTAACAAGTGCCAAGTTTTATGTCTTCAACCAAATAGGATCCCATCCACTAACCATAGTAAACAGGATCTACTACATTGATGGACTTAATTAAACCAAGCTTAATCTCATTTGTCACAATAGGTTTCAAACGATGACCATTGATAGTAAGAACTTAACCAACTTGGAGATCTAGAATTTTGACTGCCTCAGAGTGAAATACCTATTAGACAACAAAAGTACCTTCCCACCTAGATCTCAACTTGCCTGGAAATAGGTTAAACTTAGAATTAAAAAGCCAAATCTTCTGATTGGGTTCAAAAGATTTACGAGAAACTATTTTATCATGAAAAGATTTAGTTTTGACTATATAAATCTTAGCATTCTCATAGGCGTCGTTATGCAATTCATCAACCTCATTTAATTGAAGCCTACGATTAGAGCCCGCTAGTTTCATATCAAAATTAAAAGCTTTAATTACCCCTAAAAAAGCATAATGTTTTGATTCAACTGGTAAGCGGCAAGCCTTACTGGAAAAGAGTCAGAAAGGAGACATTCCTACGGGAGTTTTATAACTAGTATAACAGGCCTAAAGAGTATAATGTAATTTCAAAGAACTGTCTTTCCTATCAGGTCAAATCATTTTCTCAAGTATGGGCTTGAAATCATAGTTAGACATCTCAACTTGACCATTACTTTAAGGGTGATATGGGGTAGCTACTTTATGAGTCACAAAATATTTTCTAAGTACGACCTCCAAAGATTATGAAAAAGTGACTACTGTCACCACTAGTAAGTGCTCTAAGGGGTCCCACATCGAATGAACATGTACTCTTTCACAAACTTGATAACAAACTTGCGGTCATTAGTCTTGCTAGCCTAAGCTTCCACCCAATTTGACAGCAACCAATATGTAAACAAAGACAAAGATAGGGAAAAGGACCCATGAAATCAATGCCTCACACATTAAACATCTCGACAATTAGAATTTGGAACAAGGGCATCATATCACGATAACAGAGGGCACCTGTACGTTGACAACATTCACAAGTAAGACAGAAATGGTGAGCATCTCTAAACAGAGTGGGCTAAAACAGCACACTTTGTAAGACCTTAGTAGTTGTCCTATGACCTCCAAAATGACCACCACAAGCATAAGATTGGCAAAAGGTCATAATACTATTAATTTCACTCTTATGGGCACACCTACAAACCACTTGGTCAGGATACTGTTTAAAAAGATAAGGGTCTTACCAGTAGTAATGTCTTACTTATGAGCATAACCTATCTTTCCCTTGTTTGAAGTAGTGAGGATGAATCTTTCAAGTGTGAGGTAATTCACAATGTCAGCGAACCAAGAGAGATGAGCATATATCACAGCAAACAGCTGTTCATTAGAAAAATGTTCAGAAAATCTAACTAAATAATCAGTATACTTCGTAAAGACTCTAGGCAAGTGGTCTGCAACTAAATTTTCAAAATGTTTCCTATCCTTTATCTCAATATCAAATTCTTAGAGCAACAAAATCAACCTAATGAGTCTTGATTAGGTATCATTCTTGGCCAATATATGCTTTAATGGGGTATGATCAGTGAACACAATCACTTATGAACACAAAAGATATGAACGAAATTTATCAAGTGCAAATACTAAGCTAGCAACTCTTTTCAATAGTAGAATAATTCCTTTAAGAATTAGTTAGTGTTCTAATAGCATAGTATATGGCATGACACATTCTATTCACTGTTTAGAGCAAAACAGTCCTAACAGCAACATCAAATGCATTAGATGTAATCTCAAAAGCAAAAGAAAAATCAGAAGGCTGCAGATGGGGGCTTACACAAACAAAGATGGAAGCTTTTCAAAAGCTTTCACACACGATTCATCAAACACAAAAGGAGCATCTTTAGTAAGAAGTTATTAAGTGGCCGAGCCACTTTGCTAAAATCCTTAATAAATCTCTTATAGAAACCAGCATGACTAAGGAATGATCTAATAGAGGTGATCAAAACCGGTTAACCGAAAATTCGGTTCGCAAAAATTGTGAACCGAAAACCAAGCTGAAAGTTTTGGTTAACTGAATTTTTCGGTTTGGTAAAAATATGAACTGTAACTGAACTGAAAAATTCGGTTAACCGAATTTTCGGTTCGCTTAACCGGATTTTTGGATCAGTTACCGGTTAACCATTAATTTAAATTATTAATTTTCAATTTTTACTTCTTTTTTTAATTAATTTAACTATTTGAAATACCAAATATTAATTTACACATTATTGCATGTTTAGTCTTATCTTTAATAATTATAAAATTTACAATTGATCAATATAATATTTATTTTTTTAAATAAAAATGTAAGTTTTGGTTTCGGTTAACCGAATCTCAGATGGTTGAACCGAAATCGCAAAAGTTTTTTGGTTTGGTTAACCAAATAGAATTTTTTAGAAAAATAAAACCGGTTAACTGGTTTTTCGGTTTGATTTTTCAGTTTCGATTTTTTTTGCTCACCCCTATGATCTAACTTGCTTGACAAAAGAATGAATAGTCAAATTAGAAATTAGATCAACCTTGGCTCTATCAACCTCAATCCCCTTTTTATACACTTATGACCCAACACAATCCCTTCTTGAACTATGAAATGACTCTTTTCCCAACTCAAGGCAAACTTCACTTCTTCGTATCTTTTTACCACAATGGATAAATTAGCAAGACACTCATCAAATGAAGAACAAAAATACAGAAACCATCCATAAATTTCTCCATGAAATTATCAGTGCAATTAGAAAATATGGCCATCATGCATCTTTGAAATGTGGAAGGTGCATTACACAACCCAAAGGGCATCCTCCTATAGGCAAATGTACCTGAAGGGCATGTAAAAGTCATTTTTTCTTAGTCCTCAGGATAGATAGGCATTTAGTTGTGATCAGAATACCTGTCTAAGAAATAGTGAAAACTTCGCCTGGCTAATTTTTTCCAAAATTTGATCAATGAAAAGGAGTGAAAAATTATCCTTTCCAGTGATGGAATTTAACTTTCTTTAATCAATACACACCCGCTGCCCTATGGTCTATCTAGTAGGAATTAGTTCACTATCATTATTTTTCACCACAGTTTTGTCAGATTTCCTCGGGATGACTTGAATTGGACTGGCCCATTAACTATAGAAATAGGGTAAATAATGCCTATATCTAAAAGCTTCGCTACCTCTTTCTGAATAAATTCTTTCATTTAGCAGTTCAGTCTATGTTGCATTTACCTAAAAAGCATAAATTATCCTTCAAGTGAATTCTATGCATACAAATTGTGGAGCTAATCCCTTTCAAACTAATAATTGACCACCTAATAGTCCTATTATGTTCATATAAGGCATGAATCAACTCTTTCTCTTGATTACAGGACAAGAAAGAAGATATAGTAATAGTAAGGTCTCTTTGGGGCCTAAAAACACATACTTAAGTGAATCAAGGTAATACGGAGCAAGTTCCGAGCTTGGGCCTACCTTCTCAATCAACAATCTTGAGCCAAATTGATCTAATATTGAACTTAGGTCAATATTGATTTGGCGACCTTAAGAAAGTCCACATAGACTTAGAAAAGGTAGTTGGGCCAATGATAGTCCTAAATAAGGAGTTAACAACTTAATCATCCGAAAAATACCTTATTAGCTCATTTTCAGTTTCTGGGCAAAAATTGTTTATTTCATTTCTAGCTCAGTTTTTACTAAGAAATGACCTTCAATTTCCATAAATTATGCATGTATGGAAAGCCCTGAATATTTATCTTCCAACAAGTCTTGAATTGCCCCCAAATTCTAAGTATTGAGAAAGTTATGGGCTAAATACCCAGCAAGGGTCAGACCAGCACTGAAAAAAGCATAGTTTTGATGATGGCTTAACTGAGGAGGTTAAGGCTGTAATTTTGGAGATTGACTAGCATGAAACGATTCTTCACACACAAAGGAAGAGTCCACAAGTGGCAACACCTTATTTGGAGGAGTAGAGCATACTCATGGCTTTCTAGAAGTTGGAGGATGAATCTTGAAAAATACAGCTCATAATAATTGTAATTATCTTAAGCATCTAGATTTATTTTCCTATGATGTTTTATAAACCTCCTATTGGTCCACTTGTGCCACTAATGTACAGCTAATTTCCCCTCCCATTGGGTATTTATGGACCCAGTTACATCCATAAAAATTTAGAATTAATGAATGATATGAGAGCTTGAAGCTTGGTTTTTCTCAAAATCTCAAATTTTTTATCTCCCTTAAGAGGATGGTGATTTGAGTCTTCCCTTTAATCTAATCCTTTGTGCTAAGGCTTTAGAGGGTTAGAGGGTGGGTTGGTTTATCTACTTGCTACCAGTTTCAAGGGTTGAATCTACTCTATTAGAGGTCTTCTTTATTTAGGAATTCTCTTTCTCTTTCTTGGTTCATCTTTAGAGAAATTAGTCTTCAACATCCATTGAGCTCCTCTAAATGCACTTTATTCCTTTAATTCGACAAATACAATTCACCATGCATCAGAAGGAAAGGCTTTAACTCAAGTTGGGGTGGAGAGATAATAGAAGGTGGCATAGGAGAACTTGCCAAAGGTGAAAGAGGTTCATAAGTGGACATCTAAGAGAAAGACTCAAGATAAGGAGTAGAATCTATTATACTTCTAAAGTTAAACAATCTCAAGACTCCATGTGAAAGACAATTTCCCAAGGGATCATTGCTCAAAAATAGTAGGTAAAGCTTCTTCAATCATTTTATCAATCACATCAACAAAGAAGTATTTACATTCATCTTCAAATGCATGTTGAGACGAAGCTTTAAAA
Source organism: Lophocereus schottii (assembly GCA_002740545.1). NCBI lineage: Eukaryota > Viridiplantae > Streptophyta > Magnoliopsida > Caryophyllales > Cactaceae > Lophocereus > Lophocereus schottii. The sequence continues at coordinate 29,938 of NCQV01081557.1, forward strand.
ATGTGAAGTCTAAACCTCCTGTTCATGACCGAGACTTTTGCCACCCCTAACCTATAGTTAATGGTGGCATTAGCTATGGTTAGAAAGGGATGTCCTAAAATAAGAGGGATTTTCTTATAAGCATGACCAGGGCCCATGTCCAACACAACAAAGTTAACAAGAAAGAATCATTTATCAATTTGAACTAAGATATTATCTATCTTCCTCTAAGAGTCTTAACTGACCTATCAGTAACCTAAAGGATATACTTGGAAGATTTCAGTTCACCCAATCCCAACTCTAAGTAAACAGAATATAGTATCAAATTAATACTAGAACCCAAATCCAAAAGTGTCATTTTAATTTTGTGATTACCAATATAGCATAAAATAATAGGGGCACCAAGATCTTTGAATTTATGTGGAGTGTTAAATTTCAAAGTAGAACTCACTTGTTCACTTAATTAAAAGAACTTTTTAAGGCTTGTCATCTTTAGATTTTCTTTTAAAAGTGCACATGTCTTTAAGGAACTTAGCATAAGCAGGGATCTGTCTAATCACTTCTAAGAGGGGAAGATTAACCTTAACTTGCTTAAATGTCTCTAGAATGTCATCTCTTTGCTTGTCTTTCTTAGCAGGGAATGGGGCATCTAAAGTTTGAGGGTAAGGAACCATTGGCTTATGCATGGTAGAAGGGTCAGATACACTAGAAGAAGGGGATGAGTCATTTTCTTTTTTAGTTTCAATGTCACTCTGAATGGTATTAGGTATTTCCTCTTTATCATGTTCTTTCTCACTCACCTTGCTATCAACTTCTTTACCACTCCTAAGAACCATTATACCTTTCAACTGTTTAAATTGTTGGCCTTTAGGGTTCTATATGGGATGATTTGGAAGTTCTTATTCTTCTCTTTTACCCACAGTTATGACTGGTTGCCTAAGTTGGGTTTCTAGCTTAGCTATAGGTCATGAGTTAGAGTCCATAATATGCATTTTAGACTCAATTCCTTGGAATCCTAAAATCAATATTTTGCACAACACAAGTCAAGTTACCAGGACTCAGAAATTACCTTTTCAATATCAGAGCTCCCAGGTGGAGCTTGATGAGGAGGAGTATACCTTTGGTTTTAGAAACCAGGAGGGGTAAGTCTGTTGGACTGGGATTGAGGATTCTCAACATTTTGAGATCTCCATGAAAGGTTAAGATGATTCCTCTAACGATGATTATAAGTGTTACAATAAGGATTATTAGTTAGAGAAAATCTTTAGCCAGCATTCACTTGCTCAACCACATAGCTAGACTTACAAACACAAGGCTAATCAATAGAAGTATGCATAGGACTAGCACAAATTGGACTTACTTCTTGCATAGGGGGCATTAGGCACTTTGTCCATGCATAACAATTGTTTAAATTTCTTAGTTAAAGCATCAACTTTACTAGAAAGGTTGATTGAATGTGAAACCTCATAAATTCTCCCTTTATTTCCTAATTACCTAGACACATCAGAGTGTGAGGAAGTAGCATGCAAATGTGAATTCTCATTAAAATTTTCAAATAATTCTCTTAGCTTCTTCAGAAGTTTTATACAAGAAAGCACCACCATAAGATGCATCAACCATCAACCTATTATGCTCATCTTAGCTAGAATAAAAACTCTGGATTAGTTGCTACATAGGAACGTTATGGTGAAGACAACTTCACAACAACTTCTTCATACTTTCCTCACTTTCATGCAATTATTCATTTTTATTTTGAGAGATAGTGGTTATAATATGTCTTAAAGTAGTCAGCTTACCAACAGAGGAAAATTTTTTCAAGACTTTCTTTCGCATTTTGTCCCGAGTGGTGATATTTCTCTTAGTATCCAGCCAAACTTTAGCTTTGTCTTTCAAAGAGAAAAAAAAAACAAAGACGCAAATAAAGAGCATCACTAGAGATATTATTTAAGAAGATAGTAGAACATATCTCTAAAAATACATCAACATACTTGAAAGAATTTTCATACTCTAGTCCATAAAAGGATGGAACCATTTGGGCAAAGGAATGCTTAATACCAAATTGCTCGTAGCAATGGGCATACGAGTACTCGTATGTGAATCATAAGTGGCATGAGTGAAATACTCCTTAAGTTGCTAAAGTGATGTTTGTTCTTTAGCCATCTTTTCGTAGATTTGTGTTTCCTAGCTCTTATACTACTAAGAAAACATTCAATTTTCAGGATTACATTTTTTGAGATCTAAAATAAAGAAAGTCCACCATGCATATAATCCACAAACACTCAAGAGAATAATATGAAATCACCACCACAATAACCACCAAATGGAATAAGAACAAAAGAAATAAAAATAAAATAAAATAAAATAATAAAAGAAAGATCCAATGAAGAAAATTAAAAATAAAATAAAAGAGAATAAAAGAGAATAAATGAAAGAAAAGGGAGGGGATCTAACAAAACTAAAGTGAAATAATTGAAATAAACAAAATAAACAAAATAAAATTTTTAGATTAGATTAGGAGGGAATGATGAAAATAGCTAGATTGAAGGGAATAGGGAGAAAAGAAATAAAATTGTTATATTAGAAGGAATCCATAGTAAAATAAAATAAAAATAATGAACAAACAAAAGGGATAGGCATTGAGAAGAATTCGAAGGCAAAAAATAAAAATAAACAAAAAAATAAAAGGAATGAAAGCAAAAGAAAATTACAAAAATCACTATTTGTTCCCAAGCAACAGTACGTAAAACTTGGTGCAGATTTTATGTGTGTTTTTTTAGTTGTTGCTAGGTTAGAATCTCTAGGCTTGAAGAAAATGGATCAACTTTGTCAATTTTGCGCTCAAATTCATATTTCTCAATAAACTACACGGAGGTATTCTCAGTTTAGTGTAAATTATTTTAAGAACCCTCGGTTTTTAAAACTAAATATTAGGTACCTTGTCTTTTGGCGAAACTAACATAAAGGACCCTCAAATTTTTATTTGAGCTTTTTTCTAAACGCTGACACTATTCTAGTTTACAAGGCATGCCCAAAAATTTTTCGTATTTGCAAATCTACCCTCAATTCTTAAAAAGTTACTTTTGAAAAATCTAAATTCGTGTTTGTGATATTTTGCCCACTCGTATAACTTGAGGCCCTCTTTCATATGGTATCAAAGCCATGTGACCAAAAATAATTAAGATTATAAAGCTAATTAATGATTAATAAAGATAATTAACTGTGATTAGCTGTCATTAATGCTTGAATCATCACCTACTTGTCCTGGTTCTAATTATTCCCACATTGTTCATTTACCAGAAGGGAATACCTCATTAACACCTCAGTTAAACTATATCACAGATATAGTTTTAGAATTAAAAGCAAAATTAGCTAAAATTAAGATTGAACTCAAGGAGTTTAAGAATCAATTAACTATAGTATATCTTTCTCTTATTAACAAAGTTAGGCATAGTGAACACGCTATTCCTAGTATCAGCACTCCTTTTCATCATAAATATCCTTTCCAAAACTCAAAAAATAACATTCCATTTCCTTTGCATGAGATTAAAATTCAAAAAGAAGTAGGAGAAAAATCAGGTGAAAAATTACCTGAAAAAGCAAAAAAAGAAGATGGAGTATGAACAATATATTGCTGAAGAACTAAAAAAGATGTTTGAGAAGGAACAAAACCCAAAAGAAATCATGTGTGCCATTAGCGATAAACAAGATGTTTTATCGCTTGAAAACGAAGAGACCAATAATGTCCAATTGAAAGAAGAAATATATCAGCAGATAAACCTCCTTAAGCTTGATGATCTTAATTACCTTTAGAAGAAATTAGAAAAAAAATATGGTCAAATGACTGTTGAAGGTGAGATTAATGAAATTAAAGATGATATCGACATATATGAAACAGAGACTAATCTCATTAAAATATCGTTCCTAAGTCTGAAGAATTTGGTGAACCTTCCAGGGGAAATACTCATTTCTTAAGACCTAGGCACGTCCCAGCAGGACGTACAAGTAATTTTTCTTTTGGGTTCATCCCAAAGAAAACAATAACTTTTGAAGAAATTTACCTTACCCCAATTAGTCAAATAGGATATATCTTAAACATTGATAGAGCCCGTAATGGAGAAGAAATATTTGAGCACTTAAAAAGGAGAATGAATAGTGTCTTAAACCTAAACATTATATGGACTGTGGAAAATTTTCTAAATTATATCGAACATAGCTTTTCTGGCATTATACCTGACTGGTATGATTTGTTAACTGAAAAAGGTAAAAATACATTAATAATAATGGAGATACCAACTGCAATGTTCAAAAATCTATGTAAAAAAATTGAAACCGAATTCATCAGAGTTAAACTTGATTCCGAATAAAAAACAAGAGAATGGCAAAGAAAGATTAATAACATACAATTATGGGATATGAGATATCTGAAAAATTATATGGCTGAATTTAGTCAATATTATTACAAAATTGGGTATAATGAAACCAATATTAGTATGTTCCATGATAAATTGTCATATCCTAAAAATTCTATAGCAAATGAAAAATACATTGCATATCTGGAAGGAATAGATGTCATTGATACCATCGGTTTTAGAATCTCTTATCTAAGAAAATGGGTCAATGATCAATGTCTTGATCTCAAAAGCAGAAGAAAATAAAAAAGCAATTCCTAACTTGTTGGGATTCACTTCAGCAATGGTATAAGAACAAGAGCTGTAATAAGCAAAGCGAAGAGAAATATAGGAGAAAATATTATAACAAGCCAAGTCCTAAAAAATATAAATTTTTTAGAAAAGCATCTTATTGTCCTGCAGGAAAAAATAATTGCAAATGTCGGGCATGCGGAGAAATAGGACATTATGCTAATGAATGCAGAAATAAGAAGAATAACAAAGCGATTGAAACCTTGGGAAGTTTAGATTATGTTGAGCTTGGTGAAGATGAGGCCTTAGACCTAGCCTCAAGCAACAACAACGGAACTGTTGAAATTATATTGGACAATAAATATGAAGAAAGTGATTATAAAGAAACATGTTATATGATGGAGAATAGCTCTGTCAGCCTTGGTAATCTCTAAAGAGAAGAATTTATTGTAGACAATGATCATGAGGAAGTCAAAGGAGATTGGGTTCTTCCCATAATCCAAAAGGACACGATCTATAAAAAATCTATCTTTCAATTAAAAAGCAAATATGTATGTGAAATGATGGAAGGAGATTTGAAGATAAAAGATTGTGAGTATAACGTTGCGGAAGTTAATCTTATTAATTGGAAAACCATCCTTAAGCATAATAAAGATAGAAAATAAAGGTACATCCATGTCGGAAGTGTCCAAGTTCAAATCACTCCATTACCATATTATAGTAAAGATATTAATCTTTACGCTTTACTTTGTGATATTAGGCATGCTAAATTTAATAATCAGATAATCACAGGGATAAAAACCAATTTATGTAATGGGTTAGTAGGTTTCAACTGTCATCCTGGATATTATGTGAGTCTAAAAGATGAATTTGTAAAAACCTTCTTATCTCTTAAGATAAAACAGTTGGGATGGATAGGAAAAGAGGAGGATATCCTTCAAGGATATTCTGAAAAATCATTTACAAATTAGATAATACTATAGACCCAAGCACTAAGGTGACAAGGATAGAAGTAGAAAAATTTTAAAGTACTACCCCTATGCAAAAGATCCAGAGAATTAAGTCTAACCCTCAGGATATAAAAATCGATCGTTCATGGATATCTAGCTTTGCCAACCCTGCAAAAATTAATAAGAAAAATGTAATAAAAATTGATAAGGAGGATAAAATCACCATTAAATCCTAATTATTAAAAACGTGGGTACAAGATCAGATTGGGGAGAAGGATCTTCATCAGCTAAAGAAGAGTTTAAAGAAGATGATGTAATTAGCATGACTGGTGAAATAAGTAGAATGAGTTTCAAAACTGTAAGACCCAGCATAGATTAAATAATGAGTCTAGATAGAAAGGTCATTAGGTACAAAATTAGAACTGTTAGTGAACTAATCTATGAGGATGAATTACTCAAAAACATAACTATGAAAATATGCTATGAAGTTGCCAATATAAATCCTAATAGTATCTATCCCAATAAAGGTATGTTTAGAGAGATATAATAAATATAGATTATGTGCTTACATAGATAGTGGTTGTTCTATATGTTTTGAAAAAAGATCATTATTGCCAAAATTTAAATGAAAAAGAGCTAAAAATTCTTTATAAGTGATGATAGCTAATAATAGTATTATGAGCCATAATGAGGCAATAGAAGGATTATCCATAGAATTAGGAGGAGTTTAATGCATTATACCAGTTCTATGAGCTACCAATCAACCCTATCATAACATGATTATTGGAAATAATTTTTAGAGATTATATTCTCCATCCACACAGACCATAAAATTCACAATTAACAGGCTTACACTCATCAGAAAATTAAGTTTACACACCGCTAGCATGGTGAGAAGGTAATATCAACATAACGTGAAGTAGCATTAATAATCTCATTGCTTGAATTGTCTATTAAAGAGCAGATTATCGAACAACAAGAAAAATTATGTAAGGAACTCTACTCTGATAATTCACTAAAGTTTTGGGATAAAGATAAAATATTTGCTAAAATCACTCTATTGAATCCCAACACTATTATCCGAGTCAAAAAAATGGTGTACACCCAACAGGATAATTCAAACAAATTAAAAAACTTCTTGATAAAGGATTAATCAGGAATAGCAAGAGTCCTCACACCAGTCCTGCTTTCATGGTAAGAAATCATGCAGAAGAGAAAAGAGGAAAAGCTAGAACGGTAATCATTACAAAAAGCTTAATGATAATACTGTCTTTGATTGTTATTATATTCCTAACAAAATAGTCCTTTTCAACAGAATTCAAGGAGCCTCTTAGTTCTTGAAAATGGATTGCAAAAGTGGTTATTGGTAAATAAAAATGGATAAGTAAAGTATTCTTTTAACTGCATTTAGTGCCCCACAAGGACATTATGAATGAAGAGTAATGCCATTTGGTTTTAAAAATGCACCTTAAATATTGCAAAAGACAATGGATAATATCTTTAAAGACCTCAATTATTGTTGTTTAGTTTACATTGATGACATTCTTGTCTTTTCTAAAATCATAGAACAACACAAAGATGATGTCTTAGCAGTCACCCAAAGATGCATTAATCATGGCATTATATTCGGTAAGAACAAATATTTTTGCTGAGCAAGAAATTGAGTTTTTACGTTTAGAGATAAAAGCTGGACAAATCATCCCACAAAAGCGTATTCTAGAAAAAATAGAAAAATTTCCTGAGATAGAAAGCAGCTAGAAAGATTTCTCAGATGCCTTACCTATACTTCAGATTTCATTAAAGATTTAGCCAAATTAAAAAAGCCATCGCAACAGAAACTCAAGAAAGAAGTAAGTTAGACATGGATCACTAATGACACAAAGATTACTCTAAACTTTAAAAAGATATGTAAAAAATCTTTATATCCTTAATTTGCCTAACGAAGGAGATAATTTAGCTCTTGAAACAGATGCCAACAATGAGCACTGGAGTGTATACTCAAAATCAAAGAAGGAGAAAAACTTTGCAAATATTGCAGTGGAAGTTTTAATAAGGCAGAATGCAACTTCCTACAATGGAAAAAGAAATCCTTACAGTCATAAGGGAAATTGAAAATTTCTTAATCTTTTTAGTCTCAAAACCTTTTCTTATGCTAACTGATTGCAAAGGAATACTTGGTTTTATAAAAAAGCATTGATCAAATATGCAAGCACAAAGGCGACTCCTGCGTTGGCAATTATGGCTTAAGCAGTTTTCCTTCTCTATTGAACACATACAAGGATCGAAAAACTCTCTGGGAGATAGTTTAACTCAAGGACTCGCCAATGGTGATCATCAAAGCCAACCTCCTGCCAGAAAAGGAAGAAATTCTTAATGAGATGCCATTTCTAGTAGAACGGATTACGCCTTCTAGTGAAGTCCTTATTGACAACCTAGAATTCCAAAAAAAAAGTAGACTACGTTTCGGTCTACTTTCTACTGCCTACCTAATAGCCTAAAGATTTTTCCTTTTAAAGTTACAAATTAGTTACCTTTAGTGCCCTTATGATATCTAAGAAAAAATAAGTTCTCATGTTCGAGACAAATGGTTCAATGAGTGGTATGCAGCTTGTATCGACTTTTATCATCATTACTCCTATGATATTTAGGAGTCTTGGAGTACAACGATCTATTTTTCTGACAGATCTGGACTAGGTGGCATTTGTTTTCCAGTAAATTCATTACCTCCAAATGATCCTATCTTTAAAGCCTAAAAATACGATATGGTACTTTACTTCATAGAAATCCTAGATCCAGAATTCCTATTTTTCTCAACCTTAACTAATTTCCAGCAACGTATGTTCAAAAGGATCCATTGGATTCTTACATCTCCTAATGGTCCAACAAAAATTCTAGTTTGAAGATGCCTAACTTTAGAAGTTTATAGCGCTCTAATTGAATATGAAAATAGAAAAGCCAAGCCAGCCCATTATCTTGTTTAAATCGTTGATTGCGACGATCTCAATGATCAATGACAAAATTGGATTCATGGAAATCCGGTACATCTAGTTACTAACCCTACTTTATCAAGGGCCATTGGACTTTTCAACATTTATCATTAATGTTGGGCATTAATCGAACGCGGAAAAACATTAATGCATTGTGGAAATACTACGTTCACCTATGATAATGAATTCAAAGACTACATGAAGGTGGAAAGAGTAGTGTCAGAAGATATTTTTGATTATCTCTTTGATGTTGGAGCTGGAAAATTCTTATCGGAAACGAATTATTTAAAGAATGGAATCCAGACCATCTTAAGCAACTTGATGAAGATTATGATGATTATCCAGATAATGATAGTCTGGAAGATATAATTGGAGATGAAGGAATGCAGAATCTCAATAATAATGACTAATCTTGTCATCACTAAAAGCTCTAAAAATTGGCTGCCCATTATTGTACTATTTTGACAAATGTCTGGTCTGTAAAATAAAGTATGTACTGTGTAGTCAGTTGTAAACATGTGAAAAATCATTATGTACTGTAGCCATTAAGGCATCTTATATACCCCTATCTCCTCTATAAATAGAGAGGTTGAGTGCTGAGAAGGGACACGATCACTTGAACATTCTTGAGCAAAAGAGAAGTTGGAATTTTTCATTTCTCTATGAGCAAGCATCTCTAATGATCTTAGCTTAAGTCCCTCTTCAAAGCTTTCCATTGTAATATTTCCACTTTCAGATTTTAATAAAAGAAGTTTCCTAGTAGATAAAGCTATCCAATTGTTATGTCTTAAATATTATAATTTCTTGATTAAAGTTCCACTATTCTTGAAGAATATTAAAAACTTGATTAGTGACTATGGTCTGAGGTAGGAAACAAAACAGATCTATGTTGTGCCTGATCTAAGGAAGGTGGGGTTAAAATTAGCAATCTCTATAAATCGGAAGTTAGAGGAACACCGGAGTCCAGCACGGACTAAGTTCAGGTAACGATCAAAACTCTCTAATTAAGTTTTAATTATTTTTGCTAATCATGGTGGGCCTATAATCATAGAAAATATAATATATAAAATATAAGTAGTAGATTGTAATAACTAATATTAGTAAAGTCATTATAAAAATTTTAATAAGTTAAAACAAACATATTTTCTGAAAAAACCCCTAAAAACAGCTTATTTACACATTTTTCTATTCCAGGGACTATTCTGCAATTTTTAAAAGTTCAAGGACTAAAACAATAAGAAAAAGGATGTAAAAATTAGTTTTCTAAAAATATAGGGTATCCCAGAATTAGTTTTGAAAAAGCATGGGCCCAAAAATAGTTACCCTTGAACTTAGGGACTTGGGCGTCAGTAATTCCGTACTTCTTCTCACTTGAAAATCATAAAAATTATACATTATTTTCTCTTAAAAATATATTACTTCGAGAATAGATAAAATAGGAGTTAATGTCACATGAAAATAAGAATTATCGAAGATCATGTTGAGAAAGGTAATATCACTCTTGAATTTGTTCTTTCAAATTTGCAATTAATTGATATTTTCACCAAACCATTAGGTGAAGATTAGTTTAATTTTATTCAAAGTGAGCTCGACATGTTGAAGATGGATGCATGAATTGGGGAGGGGAGAGGATCCCTCAAAGTCCAATGTGAGAACGTGGTGCAGGTAAAACCCAATGACATTAGAGCAGACCTTGTGACAACATTTTAGAGTCCATAGCAAATTTGTGCACTTGGACTTTGGATTTATGTCACACATACCTCTTATGGCAAGTAGTTTGTGGTTAGGGATTTAACTCAATTAAATGCCTCAACAGCTACCATATTTTGAAAACCGCGGCTTTTTAAAATCTTTTCAAAATTAAATTTTGGTATCTTTCCAAACCATTTTAAGGGGTTTCTCTCTCCTATTCATGAAAGGCAATGATGCCTTTTCTCAAAAATCACCCTTGATCTTATCCCTTGATACTTTACACCTGCTAAAAATGACACATCTCCTTCTCTTTTTGCTCTCATCAACCCTATAAAAAGTGTATGCCCTACCTAAACTGCTCATCACCTAACCTCCACTCTTTATCACTCTCTCTCCTTCAAACTCCCAACCCCTCATCTCTCTCCTATAAAAACCTTGATACCACCCTCAGCTATGTCTTTCAAATGCAAAGAAAGTGCTCCAACTGAAGCATTCATCACCCCTGCTAAGCAAACTCGTGGTGCAACCAAAATGCTGAATACGAAGGTCTGTGGAATCAACACTATATCGGACATTGAGGCAGAATTGTCCACAAGCTCTAGTAACTCATTCTTTAAACTAGAGTGTCTAGAAGATATAGGCATGCCTTACCTTTTCCTTGAATGGTTCGCTGACGTGGGTGTAAAAAAATTTAACCATGCAGTAGAAAGGGAATTAATGTTTTGTGAATTTATTAATTTCAATTTCTTAAGGCGTGCAAAATTTTCTTTTGTTGAAAAAAATGGAGAAATTGGGTTGCATGGGTCTATTTCAAGTACGTGATGAAGTCTATCCACAGTTGGTTCGACTCTTTTATGCCAAGTTTAAAAGGTGGAACCTGAGAGTAGGGGTAAAAACTACTACACGACCAAGGTCAAAGACACTATCATCACCCTCACTATTGCCTCGATTGAGAAGATTTTCAATTTGAACTCTGGTCCTTCAAAATTCCCTCCCTTAATGTTAGTCTTCAAAGCTCGAAGACTTTGACTTGACAAATATGCCCATCCCTCTAAGATCAAATAATGAAACTGATCCTACACAACCATATATATCTCAGAGGATCATCAAAGGAGACAACCAGTGACGCTCTCCTTGAAACCCTCTACTACATAATGGAAAGGTATTCTATGGATTTTGCTAAGCTCATCCTTGGTTACATGACAAAGCCCTACAACCTATCAAGGAATTACCCCTTGCCCTACTCAAATCTCCTAATTTACATGTTCGAGGCCTTTCAATTTCCCTTAAAGGCGAAGAATGCCTTGACTCTCATATCCCAATCATTAATGAAAACACACTTAAGAGCCTAGAATTTGAGCGCCTCCCCCTTTGCCCAATGTAAATATGAGGAGGAAATTTTCGCCTATGACATTGAGACTCCCGCACCTCAACCCTGCCTTGAGGTCATCCCTCCTCCCTAGACAGAATTGTTTAAAGGAGATCTTAAGGAGATTAAGGGAGAGATCACCAGTTTGAAGAGTGGTCAAGGTGAGATCAAATAGACATTGGTCGATCTCAAAGGCATATGTGAGAAACTGAAAAGGCGTGCTACTGAGCTCAAAAGCATTATGTTCGATCTGAAGGTAGAGGAAGGGATTTTGAAATTGATAATGAGGAGTTTAGGGTATATGTAGCGAGGTTGGAGATGGCATTGAAGACCACCAGGCTGAGGTCATCAGGAGGTGAACTTTAGGAAAGAGACTAGTGCGCTCAGGGTTGCAAAGGAGCCCAAGACAACTGCTCCAGCCCCCCGTACAAATGACCATGCTTTATGTGCTCTCTCTCTTTCTTCTCTCAAAGTCAATTTCTTATTTTTATGGTTGTGAACAATTTAAATGTTTTTAAATAATGATTTGCCTAACATTTTTACGAATCCACCCCTTTTGATAGAAGTTAAAAAGGGGCAGAAAAAGCATGGGCTCAAGGACATTGGCGATAAAAAAGTCAATACCTGCCCAAAAGGCTTTGAAAGTTTCCAGCATTCACAGATAGGTGACCAAAGGAACCTTGTCTTTTGCTAACTATGCCATATTTTTGCATTGATGCTTATACGCTTGATATACTTATATGATATTCAGGTTGAAGTTTTGTCTTTCATATAAAAGGGGAAGATTGAAGACTCCCTCAATATCAATGGCAATGTTATTGACTGCTTCAATGTCTAGCTCATGAACCTTGGCTGTTTTGAGTGAAAGAGAAAAACTTAATTTGAGTACATTGGGTTAAACTAGCAAATCTTCTCTTTAGTAGTAGCAAAATCATTTTTGATAAAAACTATTTATATAACATATTGGTTTATTCATTCAGATATATTACTTTTAATATATTTGGAAATAATCCTTTATTTATGTCTAAATAGATTATATCTTATGATGCAATATATCTTTGCTGATTATCCAAGATATTGTAAATATTTTATTTGATGCATTTTTGAAAATTTGTAATAGTAAAAAATATTGAGTTCATTTGTAAATTACTCTTATTGATTACTGTAGGATCTTTGAAGATCAAATTAAATTCTTCTCTCAACAATCGCGATCCATTATTATCAGTAATCAAGAACCAAGTTTGGAAACACCAAAGTTTAGATTAACGACATTGTTTTGGCAAAATACATTAAAGAATTGAAAAGTACAGCTCCAATAGCTAGGAGGGTTTTAAATCTACAAAAGACATAGCTAAAACATATTGCAAGACATAAGAAAGAATTACATCATCAAAAGAGCTCAAGTGCAAATCATTCATAATACTCTCTTATGTACTTATTGATTCATTTGAATATTTCAAAGGGAGAAATTATAACAAGTAAGTTCGGAAACTTGCTTGGGTAGCTGGTATTGAGAGGTTAATATCTAGTGTGTGTGCTAGTTAAGATTCCTTCACCAAGTGATATTGGAATTCTAGACATGTTGTCAAGGCAAGGTCATTGATGTGCACTTCTTAAGTGAACCAGAAGTGGATGTGGTTAAATCCTACGAGAACAAACTCCTTAGGTGATAACTAGCCCTGTTTTAAAGGATGAACATCGTTAAAATATCCTATGTTTTGTTCCATCTTATTTTTGGACTTTACTTTTGTTTATTACTGACATTGGTGATCAACCTTGAAGGTTGTTCTCACTAACATTTGCACTGTAGGATCAAAGTATATTGAATTATTTATAAAATCTTAATTTTTATTATATCAACATAGTCATCCCCACCCGTCCCCCCTCTAGGGTGATCTAACATGGTCTTTTGAGACCTTCACCCAATATTGGTTTAAATGTCTCGAATGGCACAGAGCTCTTCAAGGTAAGCCTATAATTGAGATTTAGAGTTGACTTAAGTCCTACATGGATATAAGATTCAACCTAGATCAACTCTTGGAAGAAGAACCCTTGACAGAGGAACACATTGTTACTCAAGAAAAGATCAAGGTTCAAGAAATAGAAGAGCCTACCATGGTTGAAGAAAAGGGTAATGAAGAAAACGAGATCCTTTTGGATCTCCAAGAAAAAGAGGTTAAATCAAAACCCACCTTAGAGGTTGTGCTACGTATTGCTTCTTATGCCCATTCTTATGCTTTCCATCATCCTCAATTAGGGGTTGAGGTAAACATCTCCAAAGAATCCCTACTTTTGTTTTCATTGAGCAACTTTAGAAATGAGGCATTATATGTGATGTTTCCTTTGACTGCTTATCAACTTTCATTTGTTGGATCATGGTTGTTTAATTATTATGTGAGTTGTCATGCCCATGATTCTTACAAACACAAAGGGCAAGCATTAGCATTTTCTTTTTTTAACCCCACCTCACCAATACAAATCAAGGGATGAATGTGAGGAAAGCCTCTACATGAGTGAGACACAGGATAAGGGATTCATTAGTAAGAGCAAGAACATATTTGCCTTGCCCTTGGTTGAATCAAACACAAGAGATAAAGTGACACCCACACACCCCTTAGTTCAACCACCTTTGAATAAATTTATGATGGAGCCTCTCATGATGTTACGACCCTTAATGATTATTGTCTACCTCTTCAGTGTAAACCTGCACCCTCTTTTGATATGAGTTGTGATGAGTACATTGATATTTTCAACAAGCCAATGGGTGTTAGATCTTACGCATTCAATTTCTTTAAGAAAAGGGTCCATGAGAATTTTAAGAATTCTTATATGTTCAAAAGAGGAGAGGTACTTAGCAATTGGGCATTTTCAAACCCAAAGATCAAGGATCGTGTTAATGGATTTAAACCCGAAGGATTTGAAGTTAAATCCTTCTTAAATGGAGGAGGTTGATACATATCAAGTCCCCTTTTCCCTGCATTGAAACATGAGTATGGTCCTATTCCCAAAGGTCACTTGTCATAAAATTCCAGCACAAATGCCCATTGTGTCAGTATTTCACACCTAGTAGGTAGGCTTGAAAATTGAGAATCTAAGACTTTTTGAAAAGGAGATTGAGTTTATTATTGGTGTATATAAATATTTTCAGTATACGTTTGCGTTTGAATTCCCTGAAGTGGTGATTGGTGAAAACTCTGTTACAATAATGCAAGTTTTTACCCGGTAAACTTGCTGAATTTGGGTTAAGTTTGGATCCTATCTAATGAGGCTAATTGATGTCAGTACAGTTTTAATAATTCCTTGTGATTTATATTTTTGCCTCATGTGCTAAAATATGGAATTGGATTTTAAGTTTGGGGGAAACGACTAAACTATGAGGAATTTGCACGAGAATTCAATTCTGACGCAATCTCGATTGTGGCCTTGTTTAAGATGGTTGTAATTGTATTCCTTGGGATTAATCAACATGAAATGAATCTACGCTCACCAAAAAAGAGGATCCAAGTAGCGGTGCACCCATTGGTGGAGTAAATCCTTTTAGAAGCTTCTTAGAATGTGGGAGAGAATCTTGAAAAATTACAGCTCACTATGGTTGTTATTATCTTGAAATTTTCATTTAATTTTCTAGGATAATTTGTAGGATTATTATTGGTCCACTTGCCCTACTACTATATTAGCTTAGCCCCTTATTTTGGTTATTTATAAACCCCTTCCCTCAATGTAAACTCAGATTTGATCAATGAATGAATTGAAAGGCTAGAGGTCATTTTTTTCCTTCAAAAATCTCTTAATCTTTATATCTATGTTAGAATGGTGATTTCAAGTCTTTTCTTTATTAATTCTCTTTGGTGGCTTAAGCCTTTAGGAAAAAGATTTGGTGGAAAGTTTCAATCTATGATTAGGATCTCAGTTTTAGGCATAAATCTCACAATCCCATTGATTATTTGAGATTGAATCCAAAGAAGAGCATCCCTTTGTGTGGTGATCCTTCGGTGTTGTCGATCTTGGGAGTTTAAGGATCCATCATCACCATACAGAAACTGGTTGCAGCAGTTAGGTCATAAAAAGGCTTATAATATTTCAAGTACAATTCACTTCCAAAATGTATGAGTAGCTTAAATTTTACTAAAATGGCGTGGACACTATCAAGCTATGATTATAGAAAGAATTTAAAACATTTTTGGCTTGTAAACAAAAGGGTTTATAAAGCAGCTTATAGTCACATGAATTAGGAAAGCAATCACGAGTAAGGCTATTATCCGCAATCATGCTTTCTGATTTCGCACAGAATCTGCTTGCTGAGGTTGATGATGACGTGGGGTGAAAGGCCGGATTTATCTGATAGCGGCCGATGCTCCTCAAGGTGCCGTCCCCAGCTCCCGGCTCCCCCTACCTGCAGGAAAAGGCCACCCCCGGTGGTGATCCGGGGAACGCCACTTCGACGATCAAGTTAGTTGAGAGTAGTAGTGAGTAATAAAGGCTACCGGAATTGT
>NCQV01081561.1:0-10540 GCA_002740545.1 Lophocereus schottii
TGGGGGTGGGGCAGATAGGGTTTTGGTGTGCTTGGCTACAGGTCGTGCTTTTTTGAGATGTGACGTCATCAAGCGCCCCTAGTTTGTTGAGGTAAGTCTCCGATCCTTGTTTATTTGCTGTCCGGACCCTTTTCTCCTCTTTGGTAATTGGTTTGCAATCGTTTTCTCTATAAACCTTTCTACAAAACTGTTTTGTAGGTCTTAAGGAATCAACCTCTCTATTGGTAGGAATATCGGTAGAGGTAAGGTTGCCTACAGTTGGATCTCCCCAGGCCCCGCTAAAGCGAGACCTACACTGGGAGTTTTTGTTGTTGTTTTTGTTGTCAGTTCCTCCGATAATAAGAAAACCTGTTAATTCAATGGAGGGATAAAATCATCACAAGTTTGCTAGACCAGCAAAAGGTTCGTTGCTTTGTCCATAAGGAAACCTGCTAATCCAACAAAGGGCGAAAATCATCACAAGTCTGTTTGACCAGGAACAGGCCCATTGCTCCAGAAGTCATAAAATTCCCTAATTTCTTAAAAGGATAAAATTCATGGGCCATTGCCATAGCAAAGGTTGGAAGGCGTCGAGTTTGAAGACCCTCAGTGGTCAGGCTTGAATTCTACATCATCGACCACTCTCTCAGCAGTCACGCTTGGATTTGCCATCATTAGCCACCATCATGAGAACATTGGTAGGTGCCAACTCTTAAGACCCTGAGCAACCAGGCTTAGATTCCTATCACCAGCCACCGCTATGGTGAAAGTTGGTAAGTGCTAAGTCTCAAGACCCTCACAGGCTAGACTTGGATTCCATATCATCACAGCTAGATAGATAATTACAAGTAGCAACCATTACTTTGATGTTCGCTTAATCCAGGCTTGGCCAAAGCAGGGGATAACTATATAAGCCCGAAAATGATATCTTATTGTTAATTGCCCAATGATGAAAATTATACTTGGGGCCCTGGCAAAGTAATCCTTGAGTTCAAGTCCAAAAGTATAACAGAGCCCAAAAAGCCTAAATAGGCCCAAATTAACAGTGCTCGGGACTTCCTTTTGGGATCCACTCTAGGGAGCATAAAAATATTAATTATAGGTATCAATATTTTTCATTGAATAAGCTTTCTAATGATATATTATGCACTAAAATCCACTAGGCAACATAAAACATATACGTTAAATGTTTGGACTTATGCTGAAAATAATACATATTCACTATTTTACTTATATCTTCTTCCACACTTCTCTAAAAGTTATGAAATTAATATCATTGGAAACTCGACTTAATAGCATTTTAAGGAAAAAAAAAGAACCACTTAAAAAGAGTTGGGCATGGAAGTTAAGGCCAAAACAAATTGCATTGCCTGCGGCCCATCAAGGAACCCGACCGAGTTCCTACTTATAAGAACTAGGCCGGGTTCTCGGGCTGGAAACCTAGGTAGGCTCTCTCTCTCTGAGTCCCTTTCAGCCTAAATGGGATTAATTAACTAGAATTTTAGGCTAACTAGTTTACCGAGACTAATTAGCCAGAATCCTAGCTGGATTATTGTGCCTGTTTAGATTAGCCTTAATAGGATTATGTCTCCTTTCTCTAAGCCAATTTGGATTGTCCCCTTAACCACCCCTAGAGGTTAGATGCACCAAAAAAATTAGAATTGAAGTTTGATCAGTCAATTGGCATAAAAAAATTTTCACCAGGAAGAGAATCAAATGAATTTGGCCTTAAAACACATCAATAAATTGGAGAGCGGAGAGCATCAAAATTTAGGAGAGAAGTACTCCACATATTAGAGGTATTGAGAGAGAGAGAATTGGGTCACCTATTAAAAAGGTGCCACTCTGCTGTGTTCCGAGGTAAATCAGATGGGTTAACCTGGCGTCTAAAACTCCTTCTTCCCCTACTCTTCTACTCTATTTTTCTTTTATGATTTTTGATGATAAATTACAAAAGTTCTAATTTATCGGCCGCAGCTGTAAATGTCATCTTATTTTGTGGGTTTTTATTGGACAAAAGTTTATACGTTTTGGATGGCTTAATATGATTTGTACTATTTTGTTGCATGAATGTATGTTAGTATGGTTAAGTCTTAACTTCCCATGTTGATTAGTAGAGGCGGTCATTGATAATGGGTGGTGATGAGATGCTTCCACCACATCACCATACCATCACTCCCGAATCTAGAACCTTATTTCATGACCAAGGAGTCAGGATGGTCCCCACACTAGGGTTGCTCGGGGCCATTCTGAAACCTTTTTGAAGCAAAGTCAATTTATTACTTCAAGTCCCTTTGGCTGTCCCTATCAGTATGATTTGCTTCGAAAGGTGGCTTGGTTTGTAAATTTTTCTTAAAACTCACTCGGGACTCTATTAGTTAAAGTTTAATATTTTTTTTATTATTTCTTCTATTTCTTCTTTTTTACACTTTTGGAATTGGGTTAAGGGATTCGGATCCTAACACGAGGGCAAGCCAAGACTAGAATTTAGGCCTGGAACTAGCTTAGGAATTCGATCGTGTTTTTAATCAATCTTATACCTGTACTTTAGGCCAAACTTAGCTACTGGTAGAGACTAGGCCAAGGAACTGGACATAACTCTAGAACCTGATCGAATTCCTTAGTCAGGGCCAAGGCCCGGTTCCGCGTGATCATGTAACCCAGTTGTGTTTCTATTTTTAAAAACATATATGCAATTAAAAAAATTAAATCCGCTTCTTAAAAATTAAAGTACCTAGCGGATGAGTCCGACCATTCACGGGTGATCGCACCACTGGGGAGATGAATCCTTACAATGCGTAGATGATAGAAATCATGCCTTCTCTTGCTCGCCTTCTCTATTTACCCACGCGATAGCCGTCCAAGCAAGCTAAATTGTGACCTTTACTTAAATGTTCATCCCTTTCTTTATTGTTGTTTTTTTTAATAGATCACCAACATGATTGGCTGAAGGTGACACTGACCTTAAGTGTTAATTCTTGCAGTCGATCATCTTATCGCGTCCATTATTTCATCAAATTATGATTTTCTGTAAAATCAAACAAAACCCAAATAAAACCCAAAATTAATCTTTTTCACGAGTAAAACTTAAGTGATTAGGAGCACTTAACTTGACACTTTTAGTGCCCAAACAAATACCCTACACCAAGATTTTGCTCGCCCTCAAATAAAATAAAAGAAATAAAATCTACCTAAGATGCCTAACTTGCTTTCATGGGAATCACGATCACACTTAATATGTACAGCAAGTCCTTTAAAACCCTAAGCTCTCCCTAGTGGAAGGTGGTCCCATGAGGGTTTGGTGTGGATTTTAGTAGTTTTAAAAGCCCGACTTACTTGCAAGTGTACAAGATGATTGTAGTAAAACAAGTATTCCGGGGTCGTGTCCCACGAAGAACAAAAGTGACTTTTACTTTTCTTAACTAGTTGAGAGAATTACCGAGGAGATTAGTGACAATAACAATAATCAAGACAAAAAGTGGGAATAGGAGAGAAAATGTCAATACGCAAAGAGAGATCAATTTAGGGAAATACTAGGATTTCGATTTTACGAAAAATCTTAATGTCGAATTACTAAATTCAATTGGGGTTTAATTACTCTCGTCAAACCTCTTAGGCTACAAGCTTAAGGTCAATATATTAGAAAAATGAGCTATAATTATTAATAAACAAACTCAACTAGTAATTAGCATGATTTATTCAATTTAGACATAATTCATCTAATTTCTAGTCTTATTTAATTACTCAATAACCAAAAAAATTTAAACGCCATTGCATAATTATTATATTAGCCAACAAGGTTTGATATGAATAAATGAGATAGCAAGTTAATCAATTGCAAAACAACATGTATAAATAATCGAAATAAATTACATAATAAATTAAAAGCAATTAAATAACTTAAAATTATGCAATAAAAATAGTCTATAATATTAACCTCAAATGAAATTAGAGAAATCAACAAAGTGAATCGAGGATCCATCTCAATCCTAGACAAACAACGTAGCCGATCATAGGTAGAGAAAATACCGTTGAAATTAGACTAGCTATATTTTAATTAATCATATATTTCAATCTCTATAACGAAACTTTGATGGTTATGTTACAAAATACGAACACAGTGAAAGATGAAACTCTCTTTAACTAGGCCCATAAATAGCTTATTTCTTCTAATTCTCTCAACTCAAATTCTTTTGCCTAGCACAATTCTCGCTAATTACTAACACTGGGAAGAAGAGTGAAAATGAAGAAAGAATGGGATGACTGATTGATGATGAATTGATGCCCCTTACCTCTTTATTTATAGTGGAATTTGTTCCTCTTCCTTCTCCACTTTTCATGGAAATCCTCTAGTTTTATTCACAAAACAGCAGCTAAATATCATCCACATCTTCTAATTGGATCAAGTCCAACATGTTGAATCAATGGTTGATTTTACTTCAACAACTAAAATCTTGTTGGCCCACTAGAATCATGAAGGGAGAGATAGAAATACGAAGCTGGGTATGCTGTGCAACTGGGCCACCACATCATGCTTGAAATTCCGAGTTTATGCTTGAATTCTTCATTATCTCGCTTCTTACCTTCAAAGACAAAATATGTATTATTTTTACTTGAAATACAACTAAAAGACTCAAACAATTAAGGTATAAAATAGAGAAAAAACAATTACTCATAAAAATCTGAGCTATCAAATCCCGCACACCAAGACCTTGCTAGTCCTCGAGCAAAGAATGCATATATTCAATCCATCAAGTAAAACAAGATTTAAGGAAGACAATTAGAGAATCCAATTGTGTGTATCCGTTGGATCATAGAGATTGACTTACTACTAACCCACAAACCTTTATTAAACATTTCCAAATTTTAACCAAGTTAATGGGCCAAGACTAAAGCAAATTAATACTTAATGTCAAACATGTAGCAAACCATAAGCACAAGACTTTACCCTAGATAGAAATCACAAGAGTATCTTTAAAGTTAAGTCCCCAATGCCTAAACAAATTTATTAGTTTTTTTCCTTTTTTTTTCAAAACCCATGTAATTCCATGTGTTTCTTGTTCTAGGTGTATAAAGATGTGGATAAAGATGACACCTAGGGAAATCATTAGTACATATTCAGAAATTTAAAGATATGAATAAAGATAGAATCTAAACTTTGGTATCAAAATCGAAACTTAATTTGATTCAATTTGTTTCTCAATCAACAATTTAGAAAGGTAAATGAGGGGCTCAATACTTATTTCTTACTCGTTATGTTAGTGAAGATGGGTTTATCTCACACCTAAAATCAGCTACAATTTAACAAGAACACAGGAAAAATCATTAACTAGTTAAAACTAAAAATATTCTCAAGTTGGCACGGGTCCAATGAATTATATCAACATAACCAAGAGTTGAACACACATAATCAACCTTCTAGTCTCTTCCTAACATCAAGTACATAAAAAAAGTTCAATTTTCCTCAAAGAAGTTTTTATTTGCGCCCCCCCCCCACACCTAAACCTTGCATTGTCCTCAATATAAAAAACAATAATAAAGAGAGCGATAGTTAAAAGAACAATACAACATGCTGGCAGAGGAAAGCACTTGTAATCACACCCAAGGAGCCATCTCCAAATGAGCCTTTGAAACCATGACTAACCAAAAAAGTCAAAACCAAGTGAAGTACCACATCTAAGACATAAACGGACCTTGCACAAAATCGAAAGAAATAAAATAAAATACAAAACAATAACTCAAATTTATCTAAAAAGATTGCGTTGCGTCCCAGTAAGCGTTAAGTTTAGTATCTTCAGCCAAACAAGGTCTCATCCATTAATCATAGGAGAATGGGTTTGCTAGATTGATGGATTCAATCAAACCATGCTTAATTTCGCTTGTCACAGCAGGTTTCATACGTTTGCCATTGACAGTAAGAATACAACCATCTTGAGGGTCCAAAATTTTGACCACCCTAGGTGGAAACACTTTTTGGACTACAAAAGGACCATCCTATCTAGATCTCAACTTACCAGGAAACAGCTTGTGTTGAGAACTAAAAAGCCAATCCTTCTGATTAGGTTTAAAAGATTTTCTAAAAATCATCTTATCATGAAAAGCGTTGGTTTTCACTTTATAAATCTTTGCATTTTCACAGGCTTTGTTATGCAATTCATCCAATTCATTCAATTGGAGCCTACGATTAGAACCCGCTTGTTTCATATCAAAATTAAAAACTTTAATAGCCTAAAAAGCGTGGTGTTCTAACTCAACTAGCAAGTGACAGGGCTTACCAAAAAGGAGTCGGAAGGGGGACATCCCTATAGGAGTCTTGTAAGCAGTACGATAGGCCTACAGAGCATAATTAAATCTCAAAGACCAGTCTTTTCTGTTAGGTCGAACTATTTTCGCAAGGATAGACTTAATCTCACGATTAGACACCTAAAACTTGTTCGCTAGTCTGAGGGTGATAAGGATTAGCTTTTGTGAATCACAAAATATTTTCTAAGCTAAGCCTCGAAAGATCTGAAACAAAAATGACTGCCCCCATCACTAATAAGAGCTCTAGGGGTTCTATATTGACAGCAGATGTATTCTTTCATAAACTTGACCACAACCTTGTGGTCATTAGTCTTAGTAGCTAAAGCCTCCACCGACTTTGACACATAATTGGCAGCGACAAGTATGTAAACAAAGCTAAAAGATCTGGGAAAGGGAGCTATGAAATCAATGCCCCACATATCAAATATCTCAATAATCAGAATAGGGAAAGAGGCATTATATCACAATGGGATAGGGCACTCGTGTGTTGATAGCACTCACAAGCAACACAGAATTGGCGAGAATCTCTAAATAGAGTGGGCCAGAAGAGCTCACTTTGTAGGACTTTAGCAACTGTCTTACATCCTCCAAACTGACCACCATAAGCATAAGAGTGACAGAAGGTCAAGATATTATAAATTTCACTCTCAGGGACACATCTACAAACCACTTGGTCTAAACAATGCTTGAAAAAATAAGGATATTCCCAATAGCAATGTCTTACTTGTGAGAAGTACCTATCTTTCTGTTGTTTGGACAAGTGGAGTGGAATCTTACCTGTAGCAAGGTAGTTCACACTATGAGTAAAGCAAGGGAGAGGGGTATGTGACACAGCAAATAGTTGCTTATCAGGAAAATGGTTAAAAAATCCCACCAAGTCATTACTATACTTAGTGAAGATCCGAGACAAATGGTCTACAACTAAATTTTTAGAACATTTCTTATCTTTAATATCAAGGTCAAATTCCTGTAGTAACAAACCCACCTAATGAGTCTAGGTTTGGTGTCATTCTTAACCAATAAATGTCTTAATGCAACATGGTCAATAATACAATAGCTTTGGAACACAAAAGGCATGAATGATATTTATCAAGTGCAAAAACTATAGCTAGCAACTTGTTTTTAGTGGTAGAACAATTCTTTTGAGCATCATTTAGAGTTCTACTGGCATAGTAAATGACATAAGAAATTTTATTCACCCTTTGACCCAAAACAGCCCCGATAGTTTCTCAAACGGTTGAGGAAAAATTTACACATTGACCCATTGAGGTTTGATGTATTAATTTTTGGAACCGCTGACTTTGGTAAATAATTTCCAAAACCAATACCATCTGGGGTAAATAATGTGTTAACCCTTTTCTGGTGCTAAACTTAGAAATTCGGTCAAAGTAATAAAAAGTCACACATATTCCATAAATACCCTTCCGTGGCAAATATATCTTATATAGTTCATTTTTTGAAAAAAGTCCAAAAAGGTAAAACCATTTATCTCTCTATCTCTCTCTCGAGCTAGACAAGGAAAATCTATCTCTCTCATCTTGTTGATGCAATATTCTGAACATATGGCCCACATCAACTGACTAGCAAGTGGGAAAGAAGAGAAGGGGCAGGTTTTTAAAAGGGAGTTCTTTGGCCCTCACCCAAGCTACAAATCTGGAAGGGAAGAGCATGGGAAAGCAAAAAAGTCTGGCGAAGATCAAGGAAAATAAGTGTAAAAAATTTCATCTTTTTACAAAAGTGAGGAATATTTAGTATTTGGCATCTAATTGTGGTTAAAATATGGTATTAATAGGGATTAGTGAAAATTATAAATTAATTTGTTGATGATGTTGATTTTGAACAAGTCGTGAAACGCAATTAACAAATGCATATCCAATAATTTTGGATAGATGGTGAAATTAGGGTTTGGGGATAATTACATCTATTGACAAAAGTGATGAAATTAGGGTTTGGTGAAATTAATGGGTTATGAAATCATACACGTGTAAAATTAGGAGTAATTTGTTGTGGGTTTGAACCAAGGGTATTTTGCTTTGCTTGATTTTGAAGTGAATGTTGAATTTCTGGATTGCTAAACTAATCTGTATATATGAATCCATGTTAAATTGGGTTCCTGATATGCTGAATTAAATGAAAGGGTTGAATTGGGTTTCTCATATCCTAGACAGAGTTCAAGATTCTCTGTTTTTCTGATTTATTTGGTATATGGCTTGTAGGTTAAAGAGGATAGGGTATTGGCAATTTATTTTAAAGGTTGTACGTTTGTAATTTCTGATGTGGATTTAGGTAGACATTAGATGATTGACCTTCGCTGAGATGCTTATGTAGAGGGTAAGAAGTGTGGAGTGGATGTACCTGAGTACTTTCGGTTCGTATTTTGTCATCCTAGTTCAAAAAAGAAGTTACCTCTACAATCTAATGAGGATTGGAGAAACTTGCTTAATATTTGGAATACGATAGTGGTAAGATTCTAATAGACATGCTAGCTTTGAGTTCCCCTACTATGTGCATCTCATTGTTCAACAATTGTAACCTAGCCAAGCAGATCCTGCTAAGCAACCTGTTGAACCTATAGTTGCTGCTACTATTAATGAGGGTGAGAATGATTTTAGAACTGTTGAAATAGAGGAGTATGAAGAGATAGTGTGTAGGAGGTAAGCTAAGAAATGGGCTAATAGTCTTATTATAACCCTAAATAGTCAGCCCAGTGGCTCACCTAACAAAAGTAGAAGGACTGCAAAATCACCAATGCAAAATCAAACTCAGCCCATAAATATAAAGAACGACGAACTGAACCTGTTGCCCCTATATCTTCTTAGCCCATAAGTCAAAACCAGCCCAGTAGCCTACAAATGAAATCACTTACTGTTGCTCAATCTAGTCCACCCCCTGCCCTTATAGCTTCTTAGCCTCAACCTGTTGCTTCTTATTCTAGTCTACTCCCTGCCAGTTTATCTTCTCAGCCTCACTCTTTTTTGTACCTCATGACCCTAAATCTGCTAAGCCTGAATCAAAATCAGCCAACCTGACTGTAGATTTATCTGAATACCTTTCCTCTTAGCCCGGATCAACATCCCAACTTGATCTTCCATCTTTAGATGCAATAAATGTTGGTTTAGGAGGACTAGAAGTATATGATCTTAGAGATCTCAGTCAACCTAGAGGGGTATCTAACTATGATTGCGATGGGGAGTTTTGGGAAGGCAGTTCAAAGGGGATTAGTGATAGTGATTTTGATAACAGTCTTGATGCTGATTTTAATGCTGAAGATGTGCAAGAGGCTTCTGAAGAAGAATCATGTTATGAGTCTTTGGTAGATTTAGATATAAGTGGTAGCAATGATGAGAGTGATGCTGATGAGTTATTAAATGTTGATTTAGAGGATGAAATACCTAGGCATACTGATCCTGATGCTGAGGATGAAGATGGAAATGCAACTGAAAATGAGTGGAATAAAATGTATCAAAATGGAAATATGTGAGTAAGAAACTCAGATGGTAAAGTGTTTATAGCTGAGAGGAACATGTTTGTGGATAAAGATCAGTGGAGCAAGGTGATTAGAGAGTTTAAAATACAAGAGTTATTTGCATTACAAGGATTGAGAATGATAGGTTTAGACACATAGTTGTGTGCAAGGTTCAAACTTATACATGAAGGGTGCACTGCTTCAGATTCCTAGATGGTGTGACATGGAAAGTCAAATCACTAAAGGGCTCCCATTCTTGCCCTAGATTATAAGAGAACAAGATGGTTTCACATCCATAGGTCAAGAATAACTTGTAATAGATTTTAAGGCAAATCCTACTATGCAAGCTGGTAATATGCAGAAGCTAATTATGAAAAGGTATGGAGTTACTATTCCTAGGCACACCTATGATAGAGCAAAGAAGCTTCAAAGTCATAGGTGGATGGTCAGCATGAGGAGTCTTATGCAAGACTCGTAGAATATATTGAGGAAATCAAAGAGGCTAACCTAAGGACCATAGCTTCTTGTATCTCTCATGGCCTGATAATGCCCCTCTTTTGAAGAGGATGTTCACTTCATTTAGGGTTATAATCACTAGGTTTAGGAGGGGCTGTAAACCTTTCATCAGGGTTGATGGGTGTTTTCTTAAGGGCCCCTACAAAGGTGTGTTGCTGACAGCAGTGGCCCTAGATGCAAACAATGGTTACTTCCCCTTAGCATATGGGATTGTTGAGATAGAGAAGAGAGATAATTGGGCTTACTTTTTTAAGGCTTTAAGGATTTGCTTGGATG
>NCQV01081563.1:0-10489 GCA_002740545.1 Lophocereus schottii
GAAATATTTAAAAATCTTGTCGGCTCGGATTGAAACTTGGATCAGATTTTATCCTTTCTCTGAATCCAATCCAAATCTAATTCAAATTCGGATTAAATTTATCAGATTTGGACTTGAATTTTTCTGTTTTGTATTCGAATCAGATAATTTTATCTCAGATTGGAACGGATGTTCTTCGAGTTCGAATGTAACTGTCATCCTTAATTCTGTCATTGGACAAATTTGCTAGGATTCTGCTATCTTTTCCCCAACTTGAATTGCGCCAAGCCGCCAACAGTGGCTTAACGTGAAACTCACTTTCCCATACATGGGCCAGATATGTATGTGAGTAGCATGGGAAGACTTGAAGAAAATTACAGGTTCATTGAATCATGAGCTTTGCAAAGTGGTGGCAAATTTTATTTTGAATCAAAATTAAATCTAATCATTAATTGAATGAAACAAAAAATTAAATGAATATCGTTCGATATCTGCTTTAATTGCTAATAGTACCGATCCATAAAGAAGAATTTGGGTCAAATTTGATTGAGTTACTAAGGATATTATGAGCAATTTTGTGTCCAAATTTAAAATTTGAACACAAAAATATGACATACATTTGAGTTTATTTTGACATTAAGTAATCAAATCGAAAAAAAACTAGCATTATGGGAGAGTTGTGTGTATTCGAAGAGGCAAGATAAGAGGGCATCCACATATTGAGGGGAAATCCTTCTTATTTTCCACAATGAAGGAAAATAATGCATGCCAATTAATTTTTGTTTAGATAGGTATAAATGGATAGCACAACACGAGCATTAAGTGGAGATGGCTGAAAGAGTTCAAAATATGCCCCCAAACTTTAAAATTAAAGCAAATGCCCTTTGACTAATTAAATACTTTTTCTTTTTTGCATTATATATTAGTTGATAGTTGTTGGCATATTGTCAAAATTTGACATGGCTTAATTGGAGCACTAGTTAGATGCATGTATAGATTAATTACTTGAACATAATTTTTGAATTTCTCCAATCTACAATAGATGAATGAATAATAAATATGTATAACTATTCCAAATTCACAAAAAAGGACTATTATTAAGCAAATCAATTGCGTACGCAAATTTTGTACTTATCCTCTCATACTTTTTCAAAATTTGTGATGATGAATTTCATATGCTTGTATAGAAATAGTAGCAGTACATTAGTGTCAATATGTATTTTTAATTAAAATAAAATATATGAATTGATGTTGATATGGATTTTTAATTAAAATAAAATGTACAATTTTTTTTGCAGATTCTCGTATTTTGTTGTCTTTATAACCACAACAAAAATATAAAGTGCGCTGATTGTGTGTATTACATATTGGACTTCTATTATCCTAAATAAAAAATTTGAATAAAAATCAATTGAATAAAAAACTTTAATAAAAATAAAACAATTTTATCAAAATGATAATAAATCATTAAATTTTATGGATTTTATAAATTGATCTCTCTTTAATTAATAAAATTGGTTAAAATAAAAAATAGAAAGCTAGATTTCTCTCTATAACAGTCTAATGTAGGTTAGGATTGGACTATTTCATTCACTTGTAGACCCAGCCATTTGTATTGTATTGGCTTATCAAAATTTTAACGGGAATAAAATGCACTGATTATGTGTACTAACTAATAATACATTAGACTTTTATTGCTGTAAATAAAAAATTGGAAAAAAGTTAAATAAAAATTATAACGAAAATAAAAGATAAAAACGAACAAACTATAATAAATTATAAATCTTTATGATTTTTTTTAATTAATCAATCTCCTTGTCATGTTAGTAGTGGATGGTTAAATTAAGCCATGTCATTATTTTATCATCCATGTCATCAGCTAATAAAAAACCAAGAAGTGCATTTCATCAGTAAGGTTATTTACTTTACCTTCAAAGTTCAAGAGTATTTTCTACCATTGATCAAAAGTTGAGGGGTAATTTATTCAACCAACTCCCACAAATACATACACTTAGGAAATAAAAGGATAATTGAATTACAATTTGCAATCTTTTGACTCCGGGTTGTCTCCTTGCTGTCAGGCATGTGTAAACGCTTCAATATTCCCATATTTTTCAATTATTAATTGGGTATATCAGTAAATTCAAAATGATAAAATAAGACAACAAATTCTAACGAGAGGTCACATAACCATTTAGTTAGAACTACTGCCTAAGATAGTAAATAAATATATCACCGAAGAGACTTGAGAGTCTTTCCATCCCCAAACTGATACTATCTTGATTACTGTAGCATCAGCTTATCCCATTTTAAGTCAGAAAAGACCAAGCATGGAGTGATAGCATTAGTGCTAGCGATCCGGGTAAGGTTGAGTATAGCTGAATTGTTAGTCTAAAGATGTGTTACTGCAAGCGCACGGTGTAGCTATACCTAGCAACCGGTGAGTATGGGTCGTGTCCGTAGGGAACTCGCTTTCGAATATCAAAACTAATTTAGACACTCAATCTAGGCCATCAAATCATAAGTTTATATTTAAACTATGGGAATGTTAACAACTAAAGGATTGAATGAAGTAGCAGAGTATTAAAGCGCTTAGGTTGAGATATCGGCACGATTATGCTAGTTGAACCAATTATTAACCCCGTTAAACAATCCCAAGCATGCATCATGAGTAGATAGATTGCCAGTTAAACCCATCTCTTCCCTCTCTCAAGAGTCGAAGACTAATCTTAGGACTGTAGTTACCTATTCTCATGGAACTAAAGTCACAGGATTACAAGATCTACAATTCCGAATCTCAATCAGAACCTTAATTATTTTAATATTAAAATCCTAATTGTCTACTAAGCCACGGCAGGTAAAGGTTCCGTCTTTCAACGCTCCCCTAATCCTGAATAATAAAAGATGAGCGCCTTCTCAGACATTTCATCGAGCATGTAGTGTGCATAGTAGAAATCATGAATGCAAGCATGAGTAAAGTAAGGGGTTGGGGCTAGATTATGATTCAACTAAGCATAATCGGCTTCAATCCCAACCCAAGTTAGGAAATTAGCCGCACATCATTGCACAAACAACAATCATGAATCCAATTTCACCAAATATGATTCAATACAAAAACCTAAAATAACAACGAAGCGGAGAGAGAGGAACAAGAAGATAAACTTGAATTAATTCGCTGTAAGGTAGAGCAATCTTCCAATTGCAATGAATTCAATCCAAAAGGCATTCAAGAAAATCCCTAACAAAACCTAGAAATTGCCTAAGAAGGATGCTCTCCAAAGAAAAACTGAAATTGTTTAAAAACATGTCGGAAAAATCACTTAAGTCACGCGATAGTGGGAAAACGCACGGTCGTGCCGAGACGCATAGGCAACCGTGCACAGGCGCACGGTCACAAGCACGGCCGTGCGTCTCTGCGGGCCGACCATGCGTGGTTTCTGCCTTGGCTGCATGATCGTGCCTTCTTCCGCTTGCCTTTGTCTGGCTCCCGGGTCTTCGTTTGACCTCTATTCTTCCTTGTATTCATCCTAAAGGTTGCCCTTCTATCAAAACCCGAAGGTTCCTCCTGAAAGTACAAACAAACCAATTATATGCACAATTAAATCCAAGGAGGTGAATTTGATCCTTTCTCATCCAGATTTATGATAGAAATAGTAAGGAATAGGGACCAAATAAAAGCTAAAAAGAGGTCAAAATAGAGATTTATCATGAATCAAAATTAACATAATTGAAATTGAATTTAGATTTAGCTAATTGTGGTTCAATAAAAACGTGCATCAAAACTAAAAGGAATTTTTCATTTAATCCATTTTTTGTTGGTTACTGATGCATACCAAACCCTAAGCCAACTCTTGGCTACATCTCGCCTATAATAAGGTCAAACCAATCTCCCTTGGTCAGGAAGGTCACTGTTCTAGCACTACAACGAGTTTAACTTGACTTTTCACCACCCAAATGACTACCAATTGGGACGTTCCTTAGTTTATTGGAAAGTTTATGCCGTCTATTGTGGGATAATGCAATAAATGACCAAATTAGGTTGCATTTTTTTCCCTAAAGTGATGAAAACCACAACTCCTACCATGCATGTTTTTATCGGTAAACTTGCTGAATTTCGGTTAAGTTTGGATCCAACCTAATGAGGCCTAATTAATGCAAATATAAGTTTTATTGATTTTTTGAGATGTCTCTTTTACCCCCAAGTGTTAACATTTGGCATTAGATTTTAAGTTTGAGGGAAATGACCAAAATAGTACGAGTAGGCACAAAAGTTCAGTTTTGGAGCAATATGGATTTTGGCATTGTTTGAGGTGGATGCAACTATATTCCTTAATATTACTTAACATGACATAAATTTACACATACTAATGAGAAGGTTCTAGGTGGCGGAACCCCCACTTGAGGAGTAGAACCTTGTGGTAGCTTCCTAGAATGTGGGAAGGAATCCTACATAAATACAGCTCATTACCATCATTGTTATCTTAGCATTTTGATTTATTTTTTTAGGTTATCTGTAAGGTCTCTTTTGGTCCAATTACCCTAGTAATTCCCGCAATTTTGGGCATTTGTAGACTCATTCCCCTCCTTGTATACTGAGCTTGAGTTAATTATAAAATAAAAGGCAAAAAACCATCTTCTCTTTAAAAATCTCTACATCTTTATCTCTTAATTGAGAGAGATGATTATAGTCTTTCCTCTATACTTTCTCTTTGGTAGCTCTAAGTCTTTGAGAGAGGGATTCAGTGGGAGGTTTCAATCTATCATTAGGATCCCATTTTTTGGCACAATAATCACAATCTTATTAATTATTTGAGATTGAATCCAAAGAGGAGCATACCTTTGTGTTGGGTTTTCTTGTGAGTGTTGATATTGGAGCTTTGAGGATTCATCCTTGTCAAGTTGGTATCAAATCTGGGGCCCCTATTGGGTGATTATTGAGTCAAAATCTTCATCTTCATTAATTCAATCAAAAAAACCTCACCATTTTCTTAATCTCACCCAGTTTTGCTTCATTTACCCACCTTAATCAACCTTCTTTAGCCCACAAAGGACCCCTAAAATAAGTCCAAATACAACCCTAACCCAAACACAACTCTAAAACTCCATAAAAGCCCTTTTAAACACTGCACAAAAAAAAAACCATGATCTGGCCGTGGCAGACACCACAACCCATGGCGATCTGTTTTTCCCTCGTGTTCATTCTTTTCATCTCCCCGACCCACTGTGGTCATCCCTATGATCCACGGTTCCTCTATTTCATCTTATACCTTCATTACTATCTCTAACATAGATAATGAAGAAGCTCCCTCTAGCATTCCAATTAAGCAAGCCCATGAAATGAGAAGAGATAAAATCTTCTTCAAGCTTTAAGAACAAGTGAGAAGGCTTATAAGGGAGCTTAAGCAAGTAAAGGGCTCCATTTTTCAGGACAGTGAAGTTATTACCATCTAGAGTTTGATGTTAGCGTCATTGATATTCCCTCCTTATCCCCTTATGAAGATCATGATGATGAGGATAGAGGAGTTAGAAGAAAAAGGCATCAAAGGGATAACCCTAAGGACTTTAAGATTGAGGCACTGAAATTTGATGGGAACCTCAATCCTAAAAACTACCTAGATTGGGTTCCATCTATAGAGAGGATATCTTCGAGCTTAAGGAGTATAGTGATGAGAAGGGTTTCAAATTGGCCATTCCTAAGATGAGAGGATATGGCTACTTATGGTATGAGAACTTGAAAAGGAATAGAGTAAGGGAAACCAAGTCCAAGATCAAGGCATGGTCCAAGTTTAAGAAACACATGAAAAAACGTTTCCTACCACCCTCTTATAGGCAAGAGCTCTACCTCAAGATCACTTTTCTTAGCCGAACAAGGTTGAATAGTATATTGGAGAGTTTGAATAACTCTAAATGAGGGTTTGCATAAATGAAGAGTCTGAGCTCACAATAGCTAGATTCATCAAGAGTCTATACCCTAACATTACTAAGAAGGTAGACTTGCTACCTTATTTTTTATTTGATGATGTTTAAAATCTAGCTATTAAGGTTGAGAAATGACTCAATGGTATAAAACCTTTCCCTACCTCTTTCACAAATTGGTCTCACATCTCCATAAGGGTAAAGGTATTGCTAGTGAGCCCCAAAGCTTAGAAGGGAAGAAATACTTCAAGTCTCATGGCCATGGTCACTTCCAAGCCAATTGTCTAAATAGAAAGACTCTCATCATTAGCAAGGTGGAAGAGATTCAAGCTCTTGAGGAAGAAACTAGTGATGAGGAGTTAGAAAATGAAGATCACACTTTGGTCACTCTACATGTTGGTGAACTATTAGGGATCTGAAGAGCACTTTATGTCAAACAGCTTGCTTATGAACCTTGCCAAATGGACCAAATCTTCTACACCTGGTGCATAATTGGAGGCAAAGTGTGTGAGCTCGTAATTGATGGACAAAGCTGCACTAATGTAGCTTCATTGACACTCAATGACAAGCTCTAATTGCCAACCAAGGTGTTTCCAACCTCCTATACTTTTCAATGGCATAAGCAAGGGAGTGAGGTAATTATTTCTAAATAAGATCTTATTTCATTTTCAGTTGGACCGTGTTGTGGTAAAGTGCTATATGGTATTTTGCCTATTGATGCATGTCATTTATTTCTTGATAGACCTTGGTTATATGATAATCATGCCATTCATGATGGGCATGCAAATAAGTATGCCTTCAAGTATAAAGGTTATCGTCTTATTTTGGCTCCATTACCCCACCCAAGCCTCTCAAAATTAAATGGGTAGAAGAAAGTGAGAAAAGCATCTACAAGAGTGAGACATTGATAAAGAGAGACATTACCAAGAGCAAGTCCTTATTTGCCTTACTTGTGGTAGAATCAAATATAACTAAGGATGTATTTTCTAATTATTTACCCCTGGGGCTCACTCCCTTAATAGGAATTGATCTCCTATTGGGCACTCCTTTACCTACCAAGTTGGTCTTCAGGTGTTATCCCAACGTGTTAAAGGAATTACAAAGGCAAGTCCAAGAATTGCTTGACCGTGGGTACATTAGGGAGAGCTTGAGTCCTTGTTCAGTTCCAGCCATTTTGTTACCTCAAAAAGATGAGACTTGGTGTATGTGTGTTGATTACAGGGCTATAAATAACATCACCATCAAGTATAGGTTTTCTATTCCTCAATTTGATGGTATGTTTGATGGATTGTATGAGTCTAAGGTCTTCTCCAAAATTGACGTTAGCAGTCTGTATCACAAAACTAGAATGAAAGAAGGTGTTGAGTGGAAGACCAATTTCAAGAGCAAGTGTAGGTTGTATAAATGGCTTGTTGTGACTTTGGATTTAGATAATGCTCCTCCCACCTTTGTAAGACTTATTAATGAGGTTTAAAGCCTTTTATTAGGAAGTTTGTTGTAGTGTATTATGATGATATCTTGGTGTATAGTTGTGATGAAACTTCTGATGTTGAACATATCTCCCAAGTTTTTCAAGTCTTGAGGCAACGAAAGTTATAT
Source organism: Lophocereus schottii (assembly GCA_002740545.1). NCBI lineage: Eukaryota > Viridiplantae > Streptophyta > Magnoliopsida > Caryophyllales > Cactaceae > Lophocereus > Lophocereus schottii. The sequence goes on from NCQV01081563.1 coordinate 7,495, forward strand.
GCTAAGCTTGAGAACTGTAACTGATTCTCACCCCACGATGTCTTTCTTGGCTATATTATTTTAGAAGATGGCACACAAGTGCATGATTCCAAAGTTGAAGCTATTAAAAGTTAGCTCGTGTCTACCTCTATCACAGATATAAAGAGCTTCCATGGCTTGACATCCTTCTATCGTGGTTCATTAAATACTTTAGCTCCATCATGGCTCTTTTGATCAAGTGCATGAAGAAGGGAAGTTTTATATGGACAACGTCGCCCAAAAAGCCTTTGAAACAATCAAAAGTAAGCTATGCTTAGCTTCTATCTTGGCTTTTTCCAAACTTGAGCTTGAAGTTGAATGTGCTGCTAGTGGCGTTAGCATCATGTTTGATGCTAAATTGTCACATTTTATATGTCTCTTTCACCTAATTTTAGCTTGCATAATAATATAATCTTTAGGATTTTTACTTGTTTTATTTACTTATGTTGATAGTAAGTTTAACCAAGCAAATGACCTGAAAAGGAACAAAAGAGGAAGAAAAGAAGAAAACAAAGCAGCAGCGAGATGAGTAGCCGACGGTGGCACAACGGTTGTTGAACAACACCCTGCCATGGCCAGGGGGTGGCAATGGCCAGGCTGTCTAGAACAAGAAAGGCCGTCATCTAGGCAACGGCTGTCGCCTCCCCATGTGCTGTTTTGCCCGGTTTGTTTCCCTTTTAAAAGGGCTTATTTTGGGACTTTTTGGGGGTTCATTTTGGGCCATTTTTAGGCTAGCTTAGCTTAGGGTTCAGCCTCAAAAACCTCACTAGGAGGAAATAAAGTAACTAGATTTGGATTACTTAGGTTGTTCTTGGGATTCAAGCATTGTATATTTAAGTTCATCCAAGCAATCCATAAGTTTTCTCCTTTCTCTCTGTTTCTTCTTATTTCATGTTTGTTCTTGTTTCCTCTAGCTTGTTCTTATTAGTTGAGATTATATTTAGCTTAAATGTTTAGTTTTTATTATGATTTTGTGTTCATTATTTGTTTTAATCCTTGTTAGATTATATTAATTCTCCTAGTTCATACTTGTTGAGTTATTTATTATCTTAGCTTTAAATTGGGGTTTTTGTGTTTTGTTAATGATTAGCTATTGATTTTGGTTGACTTCGATTGTGATTAGCCTTTTGATGGCTAATTAGTCTAGGAATAGGCCTAACTGCACTTACTTGATGCGTAGAACTTAGAGTTTTCTCTCATGCTCGCCAGGTATTCGATGAAATACTTGAGAAAACTTTCATCTTTATTTTGGGCGATTGACTTATGCCGAGAGGTGAGGTTATGCAGAAAGGCGATGTTGATTAGCTAGTGAAGGGGAAAGGATAGCCGAGTTTGGGACATGAAAATAGGCTCGATCCTAGTAAGGTCTGAGGGTTACTAATTTTGTGGTCTAATTGAGCTAATCCTATGAAAATAAGCGGTTAGACTAATTAGATTAGCTCATAATTCTTAAGAGAGGGATCGGGGAGTCTTCAGTAGCTTAACCAACCATCTCTTATTTTTAGTGGAGGTTGCGTAGGTTAGGACTCACTTGATTACTTGGTTCGTCAATTCGCCCAATTACAATCATATGCTTTTTTTTATATATTTGTTGGCTTAATTTAGGGTGTCCTTCTTTCCTTACTTCTTGGCTTAGATTAAGTCGCTCTAACTAATCCCGACACTTGAAACCTAACTCTCAGTGGACGGCACCCCGAGTACTCAGTGGTATAACCTTGCACATAGGGTTATACATTTTAAAACTCGAATTCTTCCTATCAAGTTTTTGACAACGTTGTCAAGGAGTTGACCTTTTTCAATACCGGGATTCACTTGAGTATTCGAGGATAGGCCTTTAGAAAATCCCAAAAAAATTAAAAAATCAAAAATTTAANNAAAAAATAGCTTCTTCAGTCCTCATTTGGCTGATAAGTTTATGCAACATTAAATCCTTGTTGTGATTCACTCAATTTCTACATCACTCTCAATACATTAAAGTGCAATATCTTATACATCTGTAGGCTCTTGCTCAAAACTTTAGCACACATGTTCTCACATATGTGAACCTGCCCCATGATGGGTTTGTCGTCAAAAATATGAAACCGTAGCCATTCGTAAACCATATTTTTCTTCTCTCAACCATCATCAGCTTCATACCTGGCCTCTAGTTTTTCACATGACTTCACTAGATTTAATAGCAACAAATAAATCGAGTTTGGAGGAGGGCAGAAGACGCCGATTCGATGTGGGAGGCTGTGACAGACTGCATCCGAAGGTCGGCTAAGAAAACCCTATGTCTTTCCAAGGGAGGCAGGAACAGGATGGAGGGCGCCTGGTGGTGGAACAAAGAGGTAAAGGAGAAAGTCAGGGGGAAAAAAAAAGGCTTTTGCAGAGTTCATAAGCAGCATTTTGGAGAAAGAGAGGGAGCAAAAGAAGATTGGATACAAGGCGGTCAAGAAAGTAGCTAGAAAGGTGGTGGCAATAGCAAAGAGTCAGGCTTTTGATAGACTGTACCATAGATTGGGGACGAAGGAAAGGGAGAATGAGGTTTTCAAACTGGCCAGGGCGAGGGAAAGGAAGACTAGGGATTTGGGAGTGGTAAGGTGCATCAAAGACGAAGAAGGTTGGGTGTTAACTGAGAATGAGGAAATTAGAGAGAGATGACAAAGGTTCTTTGCTAAACTGTTAAATGGGGAAGGAGTGCGAGACGAATGTAGTAGGGGCAGAGAGTGTAGCGATCAGTGAGCGGACGACCTTATAGCAAGGAGGAGATTAGGTAAGCCTTGAAGAAGATGGTGAATGGGAAGGCAGTGGGCCCAGACCAGATACCAGTGGAAGTTTGGAAGTTTATGAGGGAGGTGGGGCTAGAGTGGCTTACGGAGCTGTTTAATGTTATTTATGGGACTGCCAAGATGCCCAGAGAGGGGAGGGCCAGCACAATCACCCTACTGTACAAAAACAAAGGGGATATTCAAGTTTGTAATAACTTTAGGGGTAT
>NCQV01081569.1:3945-14131 GCA_002740545.1 Lophocereus schottii
TTTTTTCAATATTTAGGTTAGGTATTTACCGATTTTTCTTGGAATTAGGCTTATAATATTTTGGAGTATTACTGAATAAATTTTTTAGGTCTTTTGTTGTTTAATGTGTTTTCTTTTAGCAAGTAAAAGAAAAACTGAAATATATTGGAGAAGTAAATTTAATTGATTCAAACTATCTTGTTGTTATATCTTTCCTTTTGGGATCCATCCCAAATTGCGTATATTATAATTCTAATTTATAAAACAAGTAGTGGTTTAGTTTGTAGTTGTATGATAGGCTTTGCAAATTTTGGTGCTGTTTCTAGCGAAAGAAAATAAAATTGTTTGTTTTTCTCTTTGCTTTTGCTACTTTTATTATTTTGTTTTGATTTTAGTATTTTATTTTTATAGGTTGTTTTAATTTATGAGATTAAGGAGCGGTCGCATTATCGCAGTTAAAAAGGAGCATACATTTAAGGAATTTGAAAGCAAAGTAAGTGATTCTAAATCTATACGCTCTAAATCGGTAGGTTATAAAAATATTGAAGTTGAGATAACTACTTTACGTAAACTTGCTACACCTAACTTGGAATACAACCTTTGTTTATCACTTTATGCATTGGATTGACAACTTAAACTGAGCCCTGAATTTTTAAAATTGTTACCTGAATGTCATGGACAGCCTTTTGAGGAGTCATATTAATGAGTTCATTATTACATGTATGACCATGCAACTGGAGGTAATCACTCAAGCCCAACTTAGATTGAGAGTCTTTCCTTTGTCACCTCAAGATAAGTGTTCGGTTCTCAACCGGACAAATTTTTGGCACTTATTATTAGGTTTTTGCTCCTAAATAACCTTTAAAATTAGTTAATTAATCTAATTTGTGTTTTATTGGGTAAAAAGAGAGAAAGACCCAAAAGGAGGCCAAGCCCAACCCAAAAAGAGGAAGAAGTCCAAGGGCGTGCCAAATCTAGAAGGGAGTGCCATAGGTTCAGCGAGGGCGTGCCAGCAGCAAAGTAAAAAAATTGGAGACAAAGATTTTGCACAGGTGCCCGTGCCAAGGAGCATGACCATACCAAACTCTGTAATTTCGTTTTCGTTTAATGAAGATAATGATGTAGGAGTAAAATGGAACTTTGGGAATTTTTTAGGCCATTCTTTGTTTTTTAGCAGCTTTCTCTGAAGCTGGCTTGAGTTAAACTCTCTCTCTTCTCCATTAATGCAAAACAAAAGTTTAAGCTTTAGTAGGATTTAATGGTAGATTTCTTATTCTCTCTCTATGAATGCTTATTCCAACTTTCTCTATGTTAAATTTCTACAAAGACTCAATTTTTGAGCATCACCAATTACCCCAAACATGGGTTGGATGCTTGATGGTTATAAGAGGATGGGGTTTGGTTCTTAAACGATTGAAAGCCTAATCCATCCCGCAAAACTCAACATCTCTCTAGTAGTTTGCCTCTTTTCTTCTTTCTTCCATTCCAACTATTAGGTTAGTTGAGGTAGAGCAACTTGAGATACCATGGTTATTGCGCTCAATCAAGGCATAAAAAAAGGTGATATTGCTTATTCTTGATCGAAAATGCTTGCTCAAGTTTGGTAACTTCACTCTCATCTTTTTATTGCCTTTGCTTTGATTAGTATAGTTTAGCTTTGAAGTTGAATTTTCTTGGGGTGACCTTTAGGGTGAAATTTGGATGTGTTCATGGGCCATGTCGAGCCCGGATCCCCATTTCTTATGTGCTACATATTTTCTAGGTGTTAAGGTTCATTAGTTAGATTTGGATTAGTGCTAAATTGCTTTGGGAAATCATTTTTTTAAGAGTTATTAGATTCGCATGTTAAGTTTGTTTAATCAAATTAAAATTGAGAACACTGATATAGCTAAATCGATGGCAAATCGCCTTTCATCCCAGTGAACGACAAAACTCTGTACTTATCGTCGAAAAATTCTATCAATAGTTAGGCCAAAGATTTATTATGTTACTTGCCCCCTACATCATTCATTACATGGACTCAACTCTATAAAGCATTCTTACATTTTTTTTTTGCCTGTATCTAGGATTGGATCCCTTAAAAAAGAAACTTGCAACGTTAAACAAATGACTGGAAAACCTTTTCATGAGTATTAGGAACATTTTATTAAATTATGTGCCAGTTGTCCCCAATACAAATTTCTAATCAATTACTAATCCAATATTTTATGAAAGTTTATTGCCTATTGATAGAAATATGGTAGATACTGCTAGTGGACATCTTCAATTGATAAAACTCTAGCTCACGCTAGAGAATTATTTAATATTATGACACAAAACACTTAACAATTTAGAAGTAGGAAATCTTAGGCATGTCAATGAACTTAGTTAAAGTCCATCTGTGAAGACCCAGTTATCTCAAATCACTACTGAGTGAACAAACTCATCATAGGAGGAGTTCAAAAAGCAGTATTGTGTGGTTTTTCTTGTTTAGAGGGACGTGCTACTAATGCGCGCCCTACACTTTAAGGATCGATGTGAACATTGTATTTTCTAAAATATGACCCATACTCCAACATTTATGATGAAGGACAGAGTGACCACCCTAACCTTAGGTATGAGCATAGTTAAACTCCCTCGGTTTAACCAATCACCACATCAACCATCTACTCAAGATGAGCAAATTTCCGTTTAGAGCAAGTTATAGAAAAGATGAATGATTAGAAAAAGGAGATTGATACTAGGTCTTAGAATGTGGACATAACTCTTAAACAAGTCCAAGAGAGGCAATCTAATACTGATACCACAGCTAATAACCTACAAGCCCGAATGCAATAGAGGTTGCTATCTTAATCTTTTCAAAACCCAAAGGACAATGTTAGTGCTATGAAACTTAGGAGTGGGAAGGAGTTGAAAGAACTTAGTAAGAGTATAGAGGTAGATCAAGAAATAGAGGTCAATAAGCTGGAGCCTGACCAGGATCAAGATACCACTCTAATTGCTAAGGAAGTAGGTAAGGATAAGAAGAAATGACCTCATGCGCCATTACCACCTTTTCCTAGTAGACTGAGGGGGACAACCCCTAAAGCAAATGAAGAAAACTAAGAAATCTTCAAAAACATTTAGTAAGTTATAGATTAACAATCCTATCCTAGATGCCATTAAGCATGTGCCTCATTATGCTAAGTTTTTTAAAGAGCTTTGTACTGCAAGCATAAATTAAAAGGGAACAAAAAGGTAAGTGTAGAGGAAAATGTGTTTGTTGTTCTCCAAAAGAAGCTTCCCCCTTAAGTGTAAGGACCCATGTGTTCTCTATTCCTTGTAAAATTGAAAATATTGGCTTTAATAGAGTCATGTTTGATTTAGGGGCTTTCATGAGTGTGATACATAGGTCTGTTTATGATAAAATTGAATTTAGAAGAGTAAAAGAAAAGTGTTCTTATTATTCAATTAGCTAATAGGAGCAATGCATGCCTAGATAGAGTCTTAGAGGATGTCTTCATCCAAGTCAATGAGTTTGTTCTTCCTACTGATTTTATATATTGGACATTGATGATGCATGCCATTTGGTAAACCATTTGTTAAAATATCTAGGACAAAAATAGATATGCATGGAGGAACACTAACTATAGAATTTGATAGTGAAGTTGTTACATTCAATACATTTAATGCCATGAGGTTTCCTACTGATGTGAATTGTCTTTTAGCATTTGATGTGACTGATGAATTGTCCTAGGATGTTTATAAATTGTCTCATGAAAATGAATTACGACTGGTGCTTGCTCAAGGTTTGGATTAGTTTGTATTACCAAGCATGTCGTACCTTGTTGACAATGAGTTAGTTGATAGGATAAAGTCTTTGTTAGAATTGTATGCAATTGATAGACCTAGGAAGCTAGAATTGCCTAAAAATCACACTAAATTTTTACCCTCTCGCTTTACAATAAACTGGAATTAAGACCGTTGCTTGAAAATCATAAGTATGCTTATTTAGAGTATGGTGAGACCTTACCTGTTATAATCTTTAATGCACTTACATTTGAACAAGAGGTTAAACTTCTTAGGGTGCTCAATTCAAGATGGTGAGCTCCTTTTGAGGTAATAAATACCTACCTACATGGTGCAGTTGAGATAAGAAAATTTTCTTCTAAGAAAATGTTTAAGTTGAATGGTCACATATTAAAGCATTTCTATGAAAGAGATCAAATCTGGTTAGTGTATGAGATCTAGTTAGGGGACTCATGGGTTACATTTGTGTTGGGCTAATGACATATAAAAAGAAATGGTACTGGTGGGAGGCAACCCACATTTTTTGGGATGTTTGCATTCACTTTTTTCACTATTTTTATTATTTGGCATGTGTTCGGAACAATGTATGAATTAAGTGTTAGGAAGGGGGTGCATCCCACATTTGATTCTATTTCTTGCAGTATTATTGTCTAAAAAAATGCAAGAACAAGAATTTTTTTCTTTCTTGTAAGAGAATACATGAATATGAGTCTATGCTACGCTTTTTTGCTTAAATTGTTTCACTATTTTACCATCTTTAGTTTATTTTCATGTGAGTGGAAACTTTTGAGCTGCCTAACTGTCATCCAAAGTTGTTTGTTGATCCTCATGTATCTGTTTATTGAGTGATGGTCGTGATTATCCATCTTATTTGATCATATTATATACTTGAAATAGAGGTGATGTGTGGACTTAGCTGGTTTTCCTAGACTACTAAATTAGTAGAATAACTCATTGAAATAGTGACTTTTCATGTCACGTATAAAAAAAGGTTGATTTATCAATGTTGGTTGGTTCAAGTTCTATGACATTTATTCCTCTTAAGCGGCTTATGTGTAGAGAAGATCTGTACTACAATAGTTAAGCCCAATTAGGGCCATCGATAAGTTAAAACATGTCGACAATTGCTTATGAGAAACGAAAAGTTGTTAGATTACCAACACAGGTAAGAGTAAGTGCTTCAACACCTTCGCCCCTTAAGTTTAGTTCTCAAATTGAGCTTTATGTATGGAGTTACCCATGTGAGAGAGTCATAACTCTTTTAGGCCAATTCATGACTCGAACCAGTCTTACAAACAGAGATTAAAAAAAATAAAGCATTAACTTCAACATCATTATTTGGGTGAGTGTGAGATTGGGAACATTTAATTTCTGAGACCCTATATGGGCCTCAAATATATGCACAAATGAAGTTTAAAAAGAAAGAAAAGAGGGATAACAAAAGGTGAGAAAAGAAAGGAAAAAAAAAGAAAAAATATGTATATAATAAAATGCAAGCCAAGTTTAGAATCAATTTGAATGAATTATCTCTACTAGTTCAATTGTCTCCATAGCCATATCACTCCTCAATTTTTCTAATCTTAAACATTTTAGCCCTCTTGATCAGTTTATGTATGCTTAAATGGGATGGATGATTATTATTCTTGTTACCTATTGAAGAGATGTGGTGAGGCTAATGAAGAAACTCTTTGGTGGCGGTTGGATGTTTAGTGGTTGTTCGCTTGTTAGGGGGAACTAATAAATTTTGAGTCAAGCTATTTTTAAAGCAAGCCAATGCATAGTATAAATTTTATATTTTATATTTTATATATGACTTTATATGAAACAGGGGTAGTTTTAGGTTGAGTCTTGGATTTCTTTGCACAAGGACGTCCAAAGTTTGAGTATGAAGGAATTTGTTACATCATAGTTCATGCATACTTTTAATAATTATTTGCTTATATTATATAAATTAGTTTGTCTAATTTACTTTATTTTATCGATTTTTTAGGTTAAGGATTAATAAAGTGCAAAGGAGAGGAAAAGACATCAAAACGCAGGGCTTATTTATTGAAGACTTTTCAAGTCGATTTATCAAGTCGGTCCAAAAACTAATGATTTATAAAAAATATTTATTTTCATAACAAGTAATTTGAAGACTAGGATTGTAAGATCACTAATCCTACTTGGAGAATAAACGACGACTTGAAAGAGAAGAAACCAGCGAAAACCCTAGTTAGATCATTCATGCTATAAGAATCTCCTCTATAAGAATGTCCTCCACACCTCACTTCATCCATATTCTCATACGCCTCCATCAGTCCCATGATTATCATCATGCCTCCATCTTCTCTTCATCAATGACAGCACCATCACCATCACCTAATCATCACCTTTGCTATATACATCTCGCCTTTAACTTCATTCTGATACCTCTCACCTCATGGTTTGACACACCATTAGCGTTATCCATCACATTGCCTTCTATAATCCTCACAATTCGTCATCATCAAACATCATAATCATCATCTCATCATAATCTCATGCATCAGTAGCACATCCCACCAATGCGATCTCATGTCATCATTATTGCCCAGGTCGCACCCACAAAGGAGTATTATAGTCATAGTTGTATTTATATATATTTAACATTGAACATGAAACATTCATATTTTATTTTATGTATTTTGATTTTTAATATGAATGGGTAGTTGTTTTTGCTTAGCATAATGTATTTGAAACGATGCTAAATTAATTATTTTGAAACAAGTTTTGTACTTTATTATCTAATTGATTTTTCTTCCATGATTCTATAATGATTTGTTTTTATTGTTCATGATGTTTATGTTAGATTAATTAGAATGCATGCTATTTAATACAAATTCACATGATAGTTTAAAAGACTTTAGTGCATATAAACTTTAGTCTTTTAGTCACAAGTATTACCATAATTGGTCATAGATGGGACAAACCCATTTCTTTTAATTAGGAAATCATTATAGATCTTTGTTAAATCAATTTGCTACTAAATTGGTTACAAGATGTTAGATGATATTTCTAAGGCTAAATACCCTAACTAGATTAAATTCTTACATTCATTCTAAGGTTATCAAAACTAGTAGGGTTTAGACTAAGGTTGGATCTAGGTAAACCATAAACTAAAAGAAAATAAGGAAGATCCGTTAGTGGGTGTCTTCTGCAGTCTAGGTCATAAAAAAGTCAATTTGCTTGATGATAAATGTTAATTTGTATCATGGATATAGATTATACCAAGTGTTTTCTTAAATTTGGTATCGTTAATAGTTATTTATTTTCTTTTAAGTTGATGTCTTAGTTTCTCAATTTTAATTCTTAAATTTATAGACTTTAATGCTAAATTACATTTATACCCCCCAAAGAGTAGTCTTTTAGGTGTGTCTTAGCAATCTTAGCTTAATTATATTTTGATTTTTAGTGCAGTTTAATTTTCAGATTAATTTTCTATTATGTTTTTGCTATTAGCTACCGGTTCGTTAGAAATTAGGTTTAAAATAGTTCCTTTTTGTGTTGTTTTGTGTTTTATACCATTTTAGGGTTTAGATAGAGTCTTAAATTGTTACTATTTTGTTTTTTGTTTAGGAATTTTTGGGATAATATTTTAGAATTATTTCCTGAATTTGATGTGTGGAGGTTTTTCCTTTAATAGATTTGAAAGTTAAATTTTTAATTTTTGGTTTTACATTTTAAGAGTTTCATTAATTTTAGAAAATTCAGATTTATAATCTAATTAATTTTGTAATTAATTTTCATATTTATTTAAGTGATCATATTAGCTATTAAATTTTAGATTTTATTTTCTATAGGTAATTTCCGCAATTATTTTCTGTTCTATTTATCTAAAAATAATTAGACATATTTATGTCTTTGTAAATTTAAGTATTTGCAGATTGTTAGTTTATGTGATTTATGTGATTTTTAATATTATTTTTTTGCTTGTTAGGTTGTATTTTAATTTTAAGTCTAATATCGGGTGATTGTTACTATTTTCATGTTTCAAGAATATTTAGGTTAGGTATTTACTATTTTTATTTTAGAATTAGGCTTAGAATATTTTGTGTATTACTAGATAATGTTTAGTTTTTTTGGGTTTAAAGTCAATTTGTTTTAGCAATTAAAAGAAAAGGTAATATTTATATTGCTTGGATTCAAACTTTCTTGTTATTAGATATTTCCTCGCAAGATTGATCGCTACTTGCTTCTACTACAAATCGTGTTTATAAATGAAAGTATTGGTTTAATTTATAACTCTGCGACAAGCTTTACAGGGATTTTGAGAGATAGTGTGAGATCAAGTATTAACGTGTGTGTTAGATTCTATATACAAGGAGAGTCTATTGGAAGGGAAGATAAATATATAAGGAGGAGGGTGACTCAAACACAAGCTAAATGAGAGTCAGAGGCATAGCATTATGAGTGTACTTGATTGAAGTTTATCTTTTATATTATAGTGCATTTACCGATTGTTACTAATGGCTTTCCCCATGTTAAGAAGGGGCTTTCTAGGTTAAATATGCAATATTCCTTCTTTTTTATGTGAGCTTGTATATGTGATACCTACCTATTGATTCTCTCGTACCCAATAAGTGGTATCGAAGCCAACAAAAGGCACTACCATAAATGATAGCAAATCGAGGTCGTCTCCCATAAGACTAGATTGATCTATTGAGTTATAAACGTTTGAGATAGGCTAAGCTTAATTGAAATTTGGAAATTAATTAACTACATTAAATTAAGCAAGCACTCAACTCAAACTCAAAATCAATGCAAAGAAAGCATCAAAGGATTAGCCTAGCCTAATAATGTGCTGAATCAAGTAATGAAACATATGCTCTTTCATTAGTTGAAAAATTCTACAATATTCAAATGAATTCTAAGCTTTGTTTCAAAATGAAAAGAACGACCTTAAATTAAGTAGATAGCCATTTCTCAAGGGTTCTGAAATTCTAAGTTACATGTTTCAGATTACAAACTGATCTTTCAATTACCAATCCTTTCTTAAGTATCACAACATCAAGTTCAATCCTAGCAATGCAATAATGGGGTGCACTTTTTAGTCCTTCATCCAGTCATCTAAATTGCACGTAAGAAGCTAATTAAGCTTCTTACAAAATCATATACTACCTAAGATTGAATAGATCCAAATCAACCAAGAACTGGCACATGGAGTTCAACTAGTAAAAATTAAACAAGATTATTTAGTTTGGCAAATCCCTAGGTTAAAGAAGACTACCACTCATCATTAAAAATAATCAAATGACAAATCTTTAAATACAAGATCTATCTAAAAGAAAAATTGAAGAGAAGAGAAGAAATGCTTCTTTGGGAGTTTGATTGAGGATCTTGCAACCTATGCACATTATTCTTCAAATTTCCCTTGAACTCCACTTCTTCATCATTTTACTCTCTAATACTTTATGGTCGCATGTAGTGATGGTGATATATGGAGTAAAACATAGAAATCAACCTTCAAATCGCAAAAAATTAGTTTGCCCAACGTCAAAACACCTAAGAAATAGAGTTGTTGTGCAAAAAATAAGGCACCATGGGCAGAAGGGCAATCGTGCACTAACTGTAGCAACCATGGTGGACCATAGCCTCTACCCTACCTAGCTGTGGTGGGCTCTGACTGTCTTGGTTTATTCCAGCTTTTTTCCTCGCTTATCTTGAAACCTTATAGACCATGGCTTTTGCCACAATCTGACCATGTTGGGGGGGTTTTGGACCTACTTTAATTCCTTCTTTTATCAGCAAGGTACCAAATCATCAATCTACGTATTTACCTTGGGTTTGTATAGCTAAAATATGTACAAATGCACAAAACATGCATAACCCAGGCATAAGGGTAGAAATAATGGTCTAAATCTCTCAAACATGAACATTAATCCCCTAAAATGGCATTGAGACACTCATGAATGCATGCAAATAAAAATTCATCACTCCTTCATGCTTAAACAATTATTATCCCCAAGCAAAGCTAAACTGTAGTCAAACTAACAATGGGAGATGTATCTAGGAACAAACCTCCTCAGGCTAAGCATTAAATAACACATTACAAACAAGAGTAACAATCAATGGTAACTACAAATAGTGCTTAAATTAGTTCAATATAAGAAGAAGGTGAAAGTTTTTAAATAAGTTTAAGACCATAAGCTTGACAACAAACATGATAACCACAAAGTAGCAATGAAGGACATCATAGAAGCACATGGAAAAGAGTAGAGCTAAATGGATTGGTAGAACCTCATCTTCAAGCAATGCAGTTGATTTTCGCTTATGTGCTTGAAATACGAGATTAGTTTACTTGAGACTCATTACAAAGATGTCATGTACCATATGCTTACCAAAACTTTCAAATTCTCCATCACCAGGTTGTAATGTGGACATGATAGTCAACAGGACTTTAGATAATATAGTAAAGGGG
>NCQV01081570.1:0-37032 GCA_002740545.1 Lophocereus schottii
TGATGTCAATAAAGAGGGAGGCACCTACTTTAAGTTATCAAAGTCAACTTGTGTCAGTCAAGGATAGATAAGGCCATAGACAAGAAAGAAGAAAATTAAGAAGACCTAAACACCAAATCAAGCTAAGAGAAGTTGATTTGTTCTTAAATTTGGGATCAAACGGACAGAGTTTCCCTTAAGAATTGACCATTTTTCAGGCTTTAAGCCCTATATTAAATCCCCTACATGGAATAGAAGCACAAAAGATAACCAAATCAAGCTCAACGGCTATATGCCGGAGACCACAACTCTACAGGCCACACGCCCAGAGTAAACCATTTAATGAAGCTCAATAGTACAAAGGAAACAAAAAGTACAACTAAACGAAAGATGTTTCTCAAAGATTTTTGAAATAATAACTTTCATGTTTACTGAAAATAGGATGCCAATAAAAGCTCCAATCCAAAAATCAGAAAATCAGAATAAAACAATGGAGTTGGACACTTTATAGTAACCAAACCTTTCACAATTTCAAATAATGGAAGATAAGATGGAGCACAACAGTTTACTATAAAAAGATACACATACGAAGCAATTATAGTAAACTTGGAAATAGAACAATTTTATAGACCACCAAATGGTATCCAGAGACAATGGGATCCTCGTGCCCTATTGGTATGAGTCATTCGTGGCCCCACCTCCACCTCCATCTCCCTACTCACATGTGGAAGGCATCTAAGTCTCAAACACTTGCAAGTACTATAGTTATGAAAAATATTGAACAAGTTAACGTAAACTTCATTGGTGAAATGAAAGTATAATAACATAATGCACAACATAAATAGATATAATAATCAAGTAGACGACACATGAATACAAAGAGTACAAGTTCATCATACAAAAGTGAAAGTTCAATATGATATGATTCTATGGTCCTTGTGATTGATTTGGTAGAGTGGTCCCTTGGTGGATTAATTGTTTGCTTGTCGTATTTGACATGTGTGTCTGATCTTCCATTTCTGATCTTGTACTCTTTTCTTTGTGGCATTATTAATCAAAGAAATTATTAGTATAATTTAAATCTATGTAGCAATTCTAATTTGTTCAACCCACAATACTAAATATAGATTGTATAATTTATAAATTACTTTGCTCGATCAACATTTCAATCAATCTATACACAAGTTTTACTATGCAACTTAATTAACATCATCCTGCTAAATCCCTGACACGACAAATTAATTCCACGAGTATGAAAAGCAATTTCACAAGCAATTCCGTAAGCTCACATGTCTGGAAGAAATGCAATTTCACAAGCAATTGTATAAGCTCACATGTCTCTACCCAGGTTTGTTCAAACTAGAGAAGAAAGCAATTAAGCAATTACCCAAGCAAATTTAGCACACAAGTTGGAAACCACAACAACAACAGCAGTTACACAAGTAAATTAGAGAAGAAAGCAATTAAGCAATTACCCAGGTTTGTTCTTGCTAGAAACCACCACAACAACAACAGTAATTACACAAGCAAATTTAGAAAAGTCTTCTTCCTACAATGTTTGTTGGAAACCCTAACAACCTGGACACGCTGAATTGTCAGAGATCTCGTCGGAAATCGTCCGTACCCTAGAAACAACAATAGCAAAACCCAGAGCACTTCAGGGGGTTTCGGTTGACGCTACGGGGAACAACAACAACAAAAAGGAAGACCAAGAGGTAGACTCACCCAATATGCTATTGCTCGCCCTAGAAATCGCCGACTAGGCTGCTGAAATTGAGCAGTAATGGTCATCGCCCAGGTCGCCGCGCTGCTAAGGCTCAGAGGAGGAGGAAGACGAAGCACAGGGGTCTGAAATGGGTTCGCGGGGCAACTTGAAATTTTTTTTTGATACAAAATTTTGATGTGAATTCAAAATTTTGTATCTATCAGAAACGAAACCGAAATTTTGTTTCTAAATTTCGTTTCTGTTAACTACAAAAATGTGTTCGTTTCTAAATTTCATTTCTATCAGAAACGAGATATGCTTCTCGTTTCCAATTTTTGTTTCTGTTAGATACGAAAACTCCCGCATATCTAAGTTCGTATTTAAAACAAAATTAGATTCGAACTTAAAATTTCGTATCTAATTTTGTATCTAAATGGTTGTGTTTTTGTGGTGCTAGTGCACATAGTAGCTTATCAAACTTGCAAGAAGAACTCTCAATAACGATGAAACAGTAAAAATTAGGGAGTTGAAGTCAAAAAGTGTACATCCATATGATCAATGCAACATAATTATTAATGACCCATTTCAACTTATCAATTGTTGGGCTCAGTCATGAAACAGATAGACATACCTATAATAAGCCAACAAACTGGTCATCGGCCTAGTAAGTTGATTATCATAAACTAGCCGTCGACACATCAACGGGCCTCTCTTAATCTTTGACGCTTAACAGTCAAGTTCAAGTCAGTAGTCATTAGCACAAAAGTCTTAAACTCTAAAAGTTAAAACATGGATGGCCCAAAGACTCATATTCCACGTAGAAATGATCACTGTCAAATTCCCAATTAGCAGGTACAACCATCCCCTCACATGACTCTTGTATACAAATATCTTCTGATTCATTAAAATTATGATGCTTATCAAACTTATTGGCCCTTTCTTCACCCTCTTCAAACTCAGGAGTCATTAATAGGGGTAGGTGGGTTGATAGAATCTAGGACATCCTCAGGACATCCCTAGTTGTGCTTGTTTGAGGTGCAAAGTCATGGAATAGAGACATAGAAAGGTAATTCTTTTACTCTAAGTCAGGTTAAGGAATATCATCATGCAAGTCGGGCCTAGATTGGATCGAAGGCTCAAAATCATCATAAAAATTGAATGTAGGTTCAAGAGATCCTAAACTAGAATCAAACTCGCGAAAATTATAATGCTCCCTACTCTAATTAAAACACTGATAATATTAAGAAATTCTCTCCTTCATAGTCTTTATCGTTTATCTTTAATTTGTGTATCTTCTTTCCAAGGCTCACACATGTAACATTAACATAATCACGATAAAAACAATTATTACGATCATGATCAGAACTCGCAATAATTACACCAAAAAGGAATCACACAAGAGTGAGATGGGTGATCGTAAGAGTCTCTAAAATATTCCTAGTGGTGGGGAGTGACTTGAAGAACATACTCACCATGAGTCAGGTATCCTAAGGTCCCTGTAACTTATTCAATCTCATAAGTGTCCCATGCTTTTTTTTAAAAAAAATCCCAAATCTCATCTTGAGTTTTAGACAATAATTCTAATAATCCTCCAGGATACATAAACTCAACATATCCTCTAAATTTAGCATTTAAATGCACAGTAATGACCTCATAAATTTTCTATTTTTTTAAAATTTTAATGCAATTGATAACGATAATCATTAAGTCATTGTAAATAGCTCTAGAAAGGTTCATCCTGAAATTATGTGAGATAAAAAACTAGTTTTTGTTTTTTTTCTAAATGTTCAAGTTTTTCGAATTTTCAATTTAAATGGACAAAAAAAATTTATGAGATCCTATTCAAATTAATTGTAACTAATCTAACCATGAAAATTATGAAACTAATCTATAATAGCAGTTATGAACTGATAAGATAAAATGAAAATAGTGATCTAAATTCAAACTACAATCCCTGGCAACGGTGCCAAAAACTTGATACGATTTTAAAAGAATGTGCACTTATATCGCAAGCATACGATTGCCAGCCGTAGTACTTAGAGGTTGAATCAACAGGAACTGGTCAAATCTAGGCCACTATAACCAGAAACTAACCCATATTAGGTGGACTAAAAGCATTAAATAAGCAAAATACATATTGAATTTAACTAATATGATTGAATTTATTGATTAATAATATGAAAATTAGCAAAATGGTTTGGAAAGCAATAAAATTTAGTTAGAAGAGGGAGGGGGAAAGAGAAAAATGGAAGAAATTACCAAATAATCGAAAGCAGAAACTAAAACCTGAATCAAATGAATTAATAAAAACTCAAACTTAAATTAAATATAAGTATTTGAATCAAGGGTTTTGAGAGAGAATTGAACTAAACTATTTGACTCCTAAAATATAAACTAAAACCTATGCTAAGATGATGAAGAACTGATTGATGAATTGTGGTACCCAATACCTTCTTTTATAGTGGTGATAGCCTTCCTTCACTTTTCAAATTCTAGTTGTAATAGGTTTCTTATTCCCCACTCTTGATCAATATCAGGAAAGTCACTATAATAAGGAAATTGCTTGAAATCCACTTGATTTTCAATTTTCACTTCACTACAACTTCCCAAAATTTCTTTCAATATGTCTTGCATGCCAAGCAAATGGCTTCATATTTCACGAAATCATTATTTCCTGCACAAACACGCAAAATTTAAATAAAACTGAAAAATAATATTGATCACAAGGAAAAACTGAGTAATTAGAAGCATCTATTTAGTTACTTTTGTTGACGGAACACTTCTATTGATCAGATTAGCAGTATGTCGCTACTTGCTATTTAAGGTACGTAAAACTTTTATCCCTCATCTATTGCTCATGTCAACTTATGTTATTCTAAGTCATTAGATCTTGTGTTTGCTAAATTATTTTACCAACCAATTTTCAACATCTAAATATCTTCTTAAAATTTTTTTTATGTGGGCTTATTAGAATCAATCCCTTTATGTGCAGTCCTGTGTATAGGGGTTCTACATTTGGATCTCCCCAAATCCCATGAAAGCGGGATCCATAATTAGAGTTGTTGTCTTTTTATATAAGCTCACAGTGATTTCCAAATTGGTGCAAGTCCTAGAGGTTATTAGGAGGACAGGTCATCTGTAAAGTCTTTTGGACAAGTTCACTTAACGTTGGGTTCTGAGAACCGTTAACTAAGTTGTAATTTTGTACTATAACTGAATAGTTTAGTGAATGTTCTTTCTTATTCTGAATTTTGGTAGACATAGTGAATGTAGGAATAATTCAAAGAGAATACATAGTTCTAGTAAGCCTTGTCTATTTTGGGACAACGGTAACGCCTCTAGTTAAAAGACTTTCACTGCTATCATAAATAATCAACTATTTGATTAAGACCATTAGATATTTAGTAATTAGAGGCATTATAGTTGTGGTATCAGAGCCAAGTTTGCAAATCGCTGTGAGCAGTAAGGTGTTCAAGAGCTAGGTTGTGAGTTTTAGGAGTTTGTCGTGAGTAAATTGTGTTCTTTTAAGAAACGTACACAAACTTAGCTTATCCTTTCTCCTTATGCATATTCCTATTTTAGATGGATTAACCTAGCATTCCTTCATACCTATATGCTATCAACATGTTAATTGGGACTTCTGTGGCTGCCTACATACCTCTGTTATATGCCAATATATGGTGGCCTAAATGTAGGATATATTCTCAGATTTCCATAATGTGTTGGTCTATAGTCATAGATTCTTGTGGCTCTTATCTATCACGAACCCTTGCGATGCATGCATGTTACAGTACCATGACTTTGTTACTGCTAGAGACCTAGGACTTGATGTTGATAGGTCTTATGTGCTAAGGGCATGGACTACGGTGACTATAGAGCTATTACTGAGGGACCAATTGGAATAGCAAGGCATCACCTATGGAACATTTCCAAGCATTTTTCTTACACCAGATGTACCTCCCCCTTTTATTCTACCTTTCTCTGCTTAGGGGCCACTACCTCTAACACCAGCAGCACCCACAGGCCCCCAGCAGTTGCCTGCCTCCCCACCACAGTCTGGCTCTAAGGATGATTCCCACTTATATGAGGGTTTGAGGCCCTCTGGAGAAGTCCACATATTAGTGGATATATCAGTTTCCCCGAGCTAATTGAGTTGAGTTCTGATAAGGAGCTTGAGGAGCCTGAGCGAGGAGGAGCTTGAGCCTGAGGAGCAACTTGAGGAGGTGCCAGGCATGCAATAGGCAGACCCTAAGGCGGAGGATTCTGATATAGATGAGACCGACAGTATCTTCGATTCCGACAAGGTGGATGATAACTCTTCTGACCTAGATTACAATCAGTCTCAGGATCGTTGGAGTTGACTCATTTTACTTATGTTTTAGGTTTTTGATCTTGTGCTTGTATATGTAGGATAGTTGGTTAGGGGTGACATTTTTTTTGTGCATTGCATGTACATATGATGTCTATAGGTAGGCTAACCTGACTAGTTATGATAATGTAATTTACCTTTTCTTTTTGGGGAATGGGGTGGATTTAATTAAGAAACTAACTCAAAGTTCTTTTGTGTGGAAAGGAATAGGATAGAAACCCTAGCTAAAGTGCGGTGTTATGCTGAAAGGAGACAATATGGAATTCTTTTGGTGATCCATATATATATGTATGTAATGAAAATGGTGCTTAAATTAAAATTGTGTTTAGATTTTAATAATAATTTGTTTATTGTAATTCAATGAAAATTTAAGTAACAACTTTTGTTTATATGATCCAACTTGTTATAATTTGTAAATAATAACCTAAATAATAATGAAGGTAATACTCAGGGTTCAGGTAACTAAGTGCTTAAGAACTTAGCGAAATCGAAGTAGGGGACCAACACAAGCACTTGAAATATCAACCAGTGTTAAGGGCCCATCTTATTTGAAGAACTCGGTAGTTGGACTGATGAAGGGAATCCTTCTATATGCCCTAAAACTACCTCTAAGCCTAATAAGTTGGCTGATAGGGTAACCTGATGCAATCTTAAAGTTTATGATGAAAAGTTTGACCTTGTAGAACTTCAAGAATGGATTAGGGAAATTGATAAAATATTTACAATTGTTGAGTTACCCCAGGAGGAAAAGATGAACATAAAGACCTTTTATTTAGCTGGCGAAGTAGATATATGATGGAGTACTGTAAAGGATAAGTTACAAGGACCTGAACTTACTTTGGCTAAATTTTTTGAGGAACTTAGGGTAAGTTCTATCCAATCACAGTTAAACATCAAAAGGAGAAAGATATACAATTGAGAATGCATGGTAATATGTTAGTTATGTAGTATGCTAGCAAGTTCACTGATTTATTGAGGTTCATCCTGGACTTTGTGTCCACAAGGATGAAGATGAAGAGATTTGGGGAAGGTTTGGCTTTTGTATTCAAAATCAATTGGTTGGTCAACCAATTCAAACTCATCAAGGGCTATATGAGTGAGCTGCTGAAGTGGAGCGAGTAAAGAATGAATTGAGGGCTTTGCACCCAGGGAATCGAAAAAGAAAGTGGAATTATAGAGGGAGTTCAAGTGAGAGTGTAACCTAGAAGAAGCATATTATTGGTCCTGCCAAAAGTCATCCACTTTACAACTGAGTGAGAAGTATGCTCGCAAAAACCATACCACAGCTGAGTGTCGAGCAGGTACCAACAAATTCATGTGTTGTGGTAGTCCTAAAATTTGATTGCTACTTGCCAAAGATGACAGAAGGTCATAGAAAAAGGAGTTGCGAGGGCACTAGCACTGCCATGCCAAGGACACCTGCCCTCTAAACCTGCAGCTGTAGGGTGAGCCTATGTGATGAGAAAAAAGAATGCTACAATTTCTAGTATGGTAGTCACTAGAACACTTTTTTAAATTCTTTTCCATTTTGTGTTTTATTTAATTTTGGTGCTATCCATTCCTTTATATCCACTTGAATTACATTGCAATTGAATTTAGAAAAAGATGAGGTGTGGGCCAACTATAGAATTAGCTTGTGAAATAAACAAGTGGTGGAGGGTCAAATCCCTTATAAACATGTTCCTATCATGATCTGTGAGCATGAGTTCCGTGGGAATTTAATTCAATTTGACATGTCAATATTTGATTTAAGCTTGGGGATGGACTGGTTAACCACTCACAGGGCAAACATGAATTGTGGCAACCTTAAAGTCACTTTAAAGGACCAAAATGGTCGACAAGCTTGCTCCTATTCTTTAAAAAAAATGGAAAAGAGCATTCTCAATTATGAAGCCATGTAAGGTAATAAGGCAATGTTATATATGGTATATATGCCATAACATTGAGATCAAAGAGGAGGAGATGAAAATAGAAAACATCCCTATGGTTTGTAAATTTCCTGGTGTCTCTCTGAAGAATTACTTGGTTTATCTCCTTAATGGGAGATTGATTCTGAAGTTCAATTAGTCCCTGGGACACAACCTATTTCAAAAGCCCCTTACACGGTGGCCTCAACAGAGCTCAAGAAATTCAAAACCGAAATGGATGAATTACTATAGAAGGGATTTATTAGGCTAAGTGTGTCATCCTGGGGAGTCCCAGTTTTATTTGTGAAGAAAAATAATAAACCCTGAGGCTTTCTATAGACTACAGCGAGCTAAATAAAATTATTGTTAAGAATACATAGCTTTTGTCCCAAATAGATGACTTATTTAACCAATTGCAACGAGTTGGGGTGTTTTCGAAGATTAACCTAAGGTGTGGCTACCACTAACTTAGAAAACTTGAGAACATTCCCAAGACTACTTTTAGGACCAGATATGGTCATTATGAATTTGCTATGAAGCACTTTGGACTTACAAATGCCCTTGCTGGATTTATAGGCCTCTTGAATGGGGTTTTCATGCCATATTAGATAAATTTATGTGCTATTTTGGATGACATTTTCATATACTCTAAGAATAATGAGGATCATGCTAACAATTTGAGGCTTGTGTTGCAAACTTTGAGGGAATACCAACTGTATGCTAAATTGAAACAGTGTTAAGTTTTAGTTCTCTAAGGTGACATTTTTAGGGCATGTTATTCCTAAATAAGGTATCAAAGTTAATCTAAATAAGGTATCAAAGTTAATCCTCATAAAATAAAAGCAATTACTAAATGGCCCAGGCCAACCAATATTATAGAAGTAAGGAGTTTTATTAACTAGATACTATAGGAGATGTGTGAAAGACTTTTTAAAAATAGTATCCCTACTGACAAAGCAGCTATAGAAGATGACCAAGTTTTAATGGCCAGACAAATGTGAGGAGGCATTCCAGGAATTAAAGAGACAGTTGACTATAGTCCCTATCCCCACTTTGCCATTAGAGGATAAAGAATATACCTTTTAAAGTGATGCCTCTAAGAACAAGTTAGCTTGTGTGCCAATGCAAGACGATAAAGTAATATCATATGCCTCCCAGCAACTTAAACCTTATGAAAAGAATTAACTAACCGATAACTTGGAGTTAGCTGTAGTGGTTTTGGTACTGAAAAATGTGGTTGCATTACTTATATGGGGTGATGTGTAAGATTTGTACTAATCATCAAAGTTTAAAGTATGTCTTTATCTAAAAGAAATCAACCTAAGGCAATGACATTAGTTGGATCTACCTAAGGATTATGATCTCTAAATCCAATATTATCCAGGAAAGGCTAATGTTATTATAGTTGCGTTGAGTAGGAAGGCCTAGACAACAAATTGCCCGACCTAGCATCTTAAGAGATATCGAGAATGTGGATATTGAAATTGTGTCACATGGATTAACAAATGAGTTGTTGTCCGCATTAGAAGTACAACCTTCCATAGTAGAAGAGATTAAGTTCGGCAAAAAAGATGTTGCTAAGTTAGGAAGGCTCAGATAAAATATCAGGCAAGTGACATCACTTGGCTTCATGGTGCATAAAGATGGAACCTTGAGGTTTCGAAATCGGCTATGTGTGCCCACTAAAGAGGAATTAAAAAGGAAGATTCTAGAAGAACATATAACACTCATTATTCAGTGCATCTAGAAGGAATAAAAATGTACAGGTATTTGAGGCAATACTTCTTGTGGGATAATATGAAAAAGAAAAATTATAAAGTACATGGATAAATGCCAGACTTGTCAAAAGGTGAAGGCTGAACATCAGTGCTAGGTGAATATATTGAGACCTACGAAAATTCTCGCATGGAAGTGGGATTCAATCTCAATGGATTTGGTCATGGGATTGCCTCTTTCCACTTTGAAGAAGAATTCCATTTGGTTTATTATTGACAGACTCAATAAGTCTACCCATTTTAGTCCAATTCACGACAATTAGAGTGTAGGGAGGCTAGCATAAATGTATTTCAAAGAAATAGTCTAATTACATAGCACACCAATGGACATAGTGTTTGAAAGAGAAAGATTTCGAGCCTGATATTGGCAAGCCTCGCAGAAAGGTTTTGGTACTAAACTAAACTTTAATAGTGCATAACACCCCGAGACTGATATATAGACTAAAAAGGTAAATCAAATCCTATAGGATATGTTAAGGGCATGCGTGCTTAACTTTAAGGAAAATGAGAGGATGACTTATCCTTCGTGGAATTTTCTTACAATAATAGTTATCAATCTACTATTAAAATGGCTCCTTTTGAGATACAACATAAGAGAAAATGCAGAACTCTTATGTTAGAGTGAGCTGGATAAAGCATTGATTATAGGGACTGAGTTGATTCACGAAACCACTGAGAAGAAAAGAAAGATACAAGAACATGTCAAAGTTGCTTCAAATTGGCAGAAGAGTTATGCTGATGAAAAGAGAAGACCTTTAGAGTTTCAAGTGAGAGATAAAGTATTCTTGAATGTATCACCAATCAAAGGTGTAAGAAGGTTCAATGTTAGGGGAAAGTTAAGCCCTAGGCATATCGAGCCTTATAAGATTATTGAAAAGCTAAGTCCCCATGGTTATAGATTGGATTTGCCAGTAGAATGCGAGCATGTGCACAACTTTTTTTCGTATTTTAAAGCTCAAAAGCATGTTTTAGATCCAAACCAGGTCATTATGATGGAGCCTGCAGAGGTGGTTGAGGAGCTGGTCTATGAAGAGCATCTTGTACAAATACTAGATTATAGAAGTAAACAATTTTACAATAAAAGCATCCCTCTAGTAGAGGTTCTATGGGCTAAGCATACTTCATATGAATCCACGTGGGAGATGGAAAAGGCATGAGAAACAAATATTCATACTTGTTTGAGGTAGGTCTAATATTTCTTTCAAATTTGCAAGTTTCAACGATGAAACTTAATTTAAGGGTAGAGGGCTCTAACAGTCTGAACCTAAGTCGCATTAATCATTTTGATTAATCTACATTTAACAATGATTAAGTTAGGTGCCACATGCATATGTATAAATTATGTTGTTGCAGGTTGAGACAATGAGGTGGCCTCGAAAGGCAGTTTAATCATATTCTACATTAAATCATTCAGAAATATAAATAAATACATGAATAAAACATATTGGCCCATGCATAAAAATGGGTAATCCTTGAATACATAAATACAACTTTGTTCATCTATGTTTTACAAATAAAACCACAATAATAATGTATGAAATAAATAAATAAAATGCAAGGATAAATTAATTAATATGGGTAAAGGTTATAATTGTTCAAAATTTATCATTAAAAAATGCTATTTATAGCCTAAAGTAAATTAGCCAAAAATGTTAATTAATGTTGAAAGAAAACAAGGAAAAAGGGGATCAATAGTAAAAAGTTAGAAAAATCTAGATTTGGATAAAATCAAGAAAATAAAAATTATGAGAGTTAAAATTTGTTAATTTAAGATTTTATTTAAAACTTAGCATTAAAGGGGGAAAGATGCCAAACTAAACCAACCCAAAATTTCCCCCTGCTACCTAACACAACCCTTATTGCTCCCTTTGCTTGACGCTTCTCTCATGCTCTCTATCTACTAAGCTCCAGCTGTTAATTGCCGCTGCCTACTCTAACGGCCGGTCAGACCACCGCCATAGCCTCCTTTCTCCTTCTCTGGACTTGTTCCATTGGATTAAGAAGGTGATACCTAAAATCACTTCTACTAATTTTCATCTTTCAATCTTCTAAGTTAGTTAATAAGTGTGTCTTTGAATTTAGATGAGTGATAGTTTGGATGAATTTAGAGTTTAATATTGCAATGTTGAGGATTCTGGTTGTGGAGATGTTCATAGTGAATTAGCATTTGGTGGTTGAATATGAGTTATGTTTTATTTCATTGATTTCATGAAATTTTGGTGAATCTTAGTGATAATTAAATAAAATTGGTAGGTTATATGTGGGTGTTGTGGTGAGTGATCTTGCCTAGAAAATGGGTGTGTGAACTTGAGGTTAGAGACAGGAGCAAGGGAGGGAAATGGGTCAAACTTTCAGGGTTTTTGAAATCAATTAGATTAGTAGGGGTTCGTGGTTTAGTTTGAGTAATGGAATGATATTTGGTAGGAATTTTGGCAAATAATAATGAGTATGAGTATTGTATGACTTGAAGTTGAAAATGCAAGTGACGGAGGGAAATGTTAATTGGGGAATTTTTAAAATATATTGCTTAATTAAGCCTTTTATGTTAATTTTAGGGTTAAAGTGAGTTTTTTTTTTTTTTTTTTTGCAAATTGAATAAGTTTAAGAATGTAAGTTGACTTTTGATGTTGTCTAATTAAGATGAGCTTAATTTTACAAAAAGGGTAGAGAGAATTTTTACTTGCCATGAATGTACATTTTACAAAAGGGGGAGAGAGAAATATCAACAACCCATGTACTTTTGTTGCGCTTACTCTTCGAAAACTCACATGTTTCGCAAATTATTTAAAATTTCATACAATGTTCATGTAATGAATTAGTTTGAAACAATGTTTTGTCACCTAATTAAGTGGTCGTATCAGCTATCAAGCATCAAGGATTGTGTCCCTCAGTTTACCTATGCGGCTTCAACTCAGGCTTCTTGATCAGCCTGGAATGTGTGCACCTATCTCAATAATTGCTTCATATATCAACATAGATTCCTTTTTCGAATAATAACTGGCCAAGCAATTTTACTCACATTCTCCCTCTCGTGTTTTCAAACTAAAATGATTTGAAATGCAAGCGTCCAACTAATTTGAGAACGAAATGTATTTTATAGCATAAGGATATACGTACTGGGCTTTGACTCATTTTTTGAAATATTGATGTGTTTCTATTTTAGATAAGGAATCATTAAACAACCCTCTTCCTAGCAACCTAGAAGGTAGCAAGAAGTAGAAGAGTGCCTTGGTACTTTTAGTGTTGACTAGCTATGTAGAAGCTCATAGTGATTTCTAGACTTTCATGAGGCCTAGAGGTTATAAGGAGGACATGCCGCCTATAAGATCTTTTGGACAAGTTTGCTTAACATCGGGTTCCGAGAAACCCTTAGCTGAGCTGTAATTTACATTGTAACTGAATAGTTTGGTAAATGTATTTCCTTATTTGTAATTCTACTAGACTTGGTGAATGTGAGACTAATTCAAAGAAAAGACATGATTCTAGGAAGCCTTATCCGTTTCCGAATGACGGTAACACATTCAGTGAAAAAACTTCCTCAGCTATTATAAATAATAAACTCTTGGATAGATAATTAGGTACGTAGGAATCGGGGGTGTTACATGGTACCTAAACCAACAGATATTTGGTTCGAGAGCCTGAAATTTCGAGTCAGTAAAATGATGAGCTGTATCCAAACCAAAACATTTGAGTACTCAAAATTTGGATACCTCAAAAATTTGGATTGGATTTTCGATTACCCAATAATCCAATTTTTTCTAAAATCTCTTTTTTTTTTTCTAGTTTGCCTAATAATTTTGTTGTATCCACAACATAATTATTGCTATTTATGCTGTAAAATGTTTTCGTACTAAGAAATTTACACTTAAAATTATTACATAATGCGATAATATCACCTATTATCTTACCACCATTCACATTCCAAGGACTCCACACCTCTATATGGCATAATCTTACTAACATCATATTCAAGCTCAACCTACTTTAGATGCAACGAAGTCAAGGTACTTCACTTCTTGGTGCTTGTGGATATTTTACTTATACAGTCTATAGGGAAAGGAAAATCAAAATAGTTTTGAAAAAATTAAAAAATAGAAAAAAGTTTTGGGCTTTCAGCTACACGAACCCACCAAATAGCTTAAACCATACCTAAACCAATAACGCAAAAAAAAAAATATTGGTTCAGGTATGTGAACCGAAATTTTCAATTTGGATAACTCAAATTTCGGATCAGTTGGTAGGCTTTTAGTTTGGGTAATTGGGTATGGATATTTTTGAACATCCCTAGCACAAAAGATCCAACAACAAATTTCATAACAGAATTAGAAGGTTGAAGCTCAACAACAATAGATGATGATGAAATTGTTGAGCCAGCTTCAAATTCAAGAGAAGAACATCCGTAACAACATTGGGTCAAGATTTGAATGGGACTGAGAAGTAGTTTGTGTTTCAATCCTACAGTTGAGTTTTCCCACTTTGAGGGATCAGACCCTAAAATCTGGATTAAGAAATACACCCGATATTTCTTCCTTCGTTGTATTGGTGATGAGCAAAATTTGTATCTCGCGGCTATTATGGTATGGTTTAGTAGCTACATTCTAGAAAGAAGAAACATCACCTAGTAGGAGTTCAAAATTGATGTTTGCTCGAGGTTTAAGGGAGATCTAGGTACCAAAATGGCTGAGGATTTCTACTACCTATAATAAACAAAGAAAATGGCAAAGGGGCTGTGTCACTACTACAATTAGCCTTTTCATAAGGTGCATAAATGTGACCGCAAAACCACCCAGCTCCTAGAGAGGAAGAAAAGGAGAATGTAAGTGCAAATGAGTTATCAAGGAAAATTAACTTTGATTTAGAAGAAATGATGCCTCAAGTGTTAATGAATGCCATGAATGGGGTCTCAGGTTTTCATACCATGAGGATAAATGGACACCTAGGAAAGAAGACATTACACATACTCATTGATTTTGGCAGTATTAGTAATTTTCTAGACGTCAATTTGGCCAACAAACTTGGTTGTAAGATGATACCCATTGTAATGCAAGCTATTACCATAGCTAATGGTAACTAGGTTCAATGTCAATATATCTACAAAAATTTCACTTGGTCTATGCTTGGCACTGAGTTTATGTCTGAAATATTGGTAATGCCCTTAGGAAGGTGCGATTTGGTGCTTGGAATTTAGTGGCCAGCGTCCTTGAGCAGCATCAAATGGGATGTCAAGAACCTAAAAATGGAGTTCAAGCTCAATTGAAGAAATTACATCTTGAGAGAATTGAAGGCTAGGAAGGTGCAGATGACATCTTAAGAGCAATTATTCAAGGCTCTAATGAATGCAACTCACTTGTGCATGCTATAATCATTCCCATAGGTTATTAACCACTACTACTCTTTGGAGACTATAGTAGTTTCACATATTCTTGTAGAGTTATAACATGTATTACACTATTATCATGATATATTTCAGGAACCCATGGACTTGCTTCCCTCTAGAGGGTATTTTAACCATAAAATACCATTGAAAGAAGGTACATCACCCATCAATATCAAACCCTATAGGTATCCTTTAAAGCACAAGGATGTCATGGAGGCTTTGTGTTGGTCATAAGGAGTTAAACAAAAGCATACTAAAGAATAAATTTTGAATACCTATCATAGAAGAGTTATTTGATGAACTTACTGGGTCAACAATCTACTCCAATCTACACTTAAGGTATGGATATCACGAACTAAGAATGCATGATGATGTGTTTATGATTGCATTCAAAACCTATTTAGGACATTACAAATTCTTGGTTATGCACTCTGGGTTAACCAATGCCCTAGCTACATTTCAAAGCCTCATGAACTATGTATTTAAAGAGTACTTAAGGAAGCTCGTTTGGTGTTTTTGATGATATATTGATATACAGTCCTAGCTAGGAAGCTCATATAATACATATGTAGCTGGTGGTGTAAACCCCTAAGGGAAAATGTCATCTATGCCAAACTTTGCAAATGTCGCTTTGGTATTCCTAAAGTGGAACACATATGCCATTACATTGTAGGCCAATAAGTGGAGACAGACCCTAAGAATGTTGAGACTATATTACATTGGCTTCAACCAAAATCTCAAAAGGACTTAAGAAGGTTTCTTGGTCGGACTGGTTATTGCAGAATGTTCATCAAAGGGTATACTCATATGTGTAGGCCCTTGACTGATCTGTTAAGAAAAGATGGATTTGTTTGGAGTATGGAGGGAGCTGTAGGTTTTTAAGCTTTAAAGGGTGCAATGACTGCATCACCAATCATGTCCCTTCTAAATTTTGACCTCATATTTGAAAGTGAAATAGATGCTTTAACTACTGTCATTAGAGCTGTAACACCCCGGCCCCCAAAGACTGTAGACAAATATCGAGAATGACTTCAAGAATCATCAACTAGCTTGCCTTTCCAATCATCCTCCCTCACACACTACCTGAGAGATTTCCCACGAGGTCACCCATCCTAAGATTTCTTATCGACAAGCACAGTGGATTCCCCAAAAAGGAAGGTACATCTTTAGTGATATAAGTACTCACATCAAACTCTTTAAGCCACACACAGGGCGTTGTAATCACCCCTACTTGAAGAGCACAACATCTACCATGTAGATTCTAGATGAGCTCCATATATTATTAACAGAAAGATTAAGTACACAAGCTTTCCATCGAGATTCAACATCTAATGCCAGAGAATCCTTGATTACTTCTTACTATAAAAAGATTAAGCAGATCTGGGGTGAATCACAGTCAACTGGTCCACCACCTAATTCGTACGACACTTTGAAGAAGTGCACCTATAATCTATTAAAGACAAT
Organism: Lophocereus schottii; assembly: GCA_002740545.1. Taxonomy (NCBI): domain Eukaryota; kingdom Viridiplantae; phylum Streptophyta; class Magnoliopsida; order Caryophyllales; family Cactaceae; genus Lophocereus; species Lophocereus schottii. The sequence continues at coordinate 16,577 of NCQV01081570.1, forward strand.
ATAAGATCTTGAGTTAAAGAATCATTTACTGCAGTTTCTTATTGAGTTAAACAATAGTTATCAGACTCAAGGGCATATTCTCTCCAGGGATCCACTTCCTAGTGTAAATCGTTACATCCTTCAACAAATTAAAAAAGAAAAAGCCATAGTTTTTTTTTTCTTGGCAAGAGTGATGTTGAGGTATTTAAAGGAATTACACATCTAGGAAGAGGGAATACAAGTCCTGCTAAAAGAGAAGAACGAAGGAGAAAATATGATTACTTGTGCGATTACTACTAAGGGAAAGGGTGTACTATGGATTAGTGTTTTAAAATCTATGGGTACCCAAACTGGTGTAAATAAGGTGAAGGGAAACTTATTGTCAAAGTTACAGCACAAGTTTGCTGTGTATCTTGTGAGGGGTTAATGATTATCCCCTAAACTTTTGATCAAGGACATATTACTAAGAATAAATTTGATGTTGCTATAATGTAGACTATGTCTCAGAAGATCATAAAAGGTCTCAAGGGCAAGGGGGTTCGTACTCCAGACAATGGCAATATGAGCAATTTTGCTAGTACGTTACCTACTTATTCTATTATAAACCAAGTTGGTAGCTTTAATGCTTCTCTAGCCATGGTTGTATAGTTGACACCATGGCTCCTGATCACATATCACCATATCTTGGCTTATTCATCACCAAGAGACTTTTGGATAAACTAGTCCTTATTGGTCTACTTGATGGTTCTCTAACAAACATTAAGTTGGTAGGGGATGATGTTACCCTTAAATAGGTTTTATATGTGCTTGATTTTACATGTCAATTTCACTAAAGTGGGATGCATCTTTCAAGGCCTTTCCACTAAAAAGGCTTGTTGCTTTTAGCACTAGAGTGGCAAGCTTATACATATTTTAGGATGATAAAACAATTATAGGACATAGGTATGGCATTTTGCTACATGAGATGATTGATGGTGTTTTTGGATGTAACGATGTATATGAACCTATGGACGTTCATTTGTTTCATACAAAACTAGGTCATTGTTCTGTATCCAAATTGAAACATCTAGTAGAATGTCAAAGAAGTGATACCGTTGCGCTTTAGCTTTTTAATCTAGTGCATACAGACCATTAAGGCCTATGTAAGACTATAGATTTTAGTGGACCACATTACTTCTTGACTATTTTAGATTACTAAACAAGGTCTACTTGGACTTTTTTGTTGTCTAACGAACTACGGGCTGTTGTACACATTCAACATTTTTATTTCCCTTGTGCAAACACAATTTGAAAGGACCTCAAGGCCATTAGAAGTGACAATGGGTTAAATCTTAAGTTATCTAGATCTAGTGTTGACTGTTCTTTGGTGAGCGTGGTATAGTTCATTATAGGAGTGCTCAAAGGATAGCTTAAGAAATGAACATGTTGAACGAAAACATGGGCATCTGATAGAGACTGTTAGAGCTCATGTAATCCATGTTAACTACCTGGACAATTATGAGGGATCTATATGTTAGCTGCCACACATATAATCAACAAGTTGCCTTCGTCTATTTTGAGATAGGAGACACTTTTGAGTTGCTTAATGGGAAAGCTCCCTATTGTGATGAAGTTAAAATTGTTGCACTTTCTGTTATAGCCTAGACATATTTCCTAGAGACAAGTTTACTCTTAAAGCTGAGAGCTGTATTACTATTAAGTGTCCACTTTTCAAGGGGTATACACCTTGTATGACTTTGACAAACATACCATTTTTGTCAACCAAGATGTTAAGTTTTATGAGGACACATTCCCATTTAAATATATAAGCATCAATTCTATACCCTACATCTCACATATTTAGCTCCACATTCTTTCCTTACTATCCTTTGTGATGTCTTAATACACAAGACTAGTGCTGGTTGAAAATTATCCAACCAGAATACCGAAATTTGTCTGACTTGAAAAAAAATTAGGTACAGTCATGAATTTTTCATCCAAGTTTTAAATCTAGATACAATATTTTTTATGTTTCTATTCTCCGAACCTAATTTTGACCTGAATTTAACCTTACCCAACTTGTCGGGCCTGAAAAAATGATTAGTAGTCATTAATTTTTATTTGAATTTTGATATTGTCCAATTTATCTAATCTAAATTTGACCAAAACCTGAATTTTTAGTAGTGATGTACAAGACCATATCGCTTCACCTTCTACTTCCATGTCCCAATCTCTAGCTACTCCCTCACCTTGTTTGAATGATCCTTTGCTTGATCCCAATACCACAAATGATACAGCCCATCCTGTTCCTATGAGATCTGCTAGCCCCTTAACTATTTGGTTGCAAGATTATACACATGCTATTATGAGATGTCCTCCTTTTACTTGTAGTGTTTTCTCTTACCATGATGAGAACTATGTTGCCTCATTTTCATTGTTCTTGCTGAACTTGAATACTCCACCTATAAACAAGCTCAAGGAAACCTCAAGTGGGAGAAGCTATGCAAGAAGACACAGCAGCCCCAAGTAGGAGGAGATTATGTGAAAGGAAATAGCATCCTTAGAGGCAAATATTAGCTGGGAGCTTACTGATTTACCCCCGAGTAAGAAAGCAATTGCTTCCAAGTAGTGCTACAAAGTCAAGTGTAAGCCAAATGGAAACATAGAGAAATACAAAGTTGGATTTGTTGTGTAAGAGTTTACTTAAATCAAAGACAAGAATTATAAATAAACTTTCTCATTAATGGCTAAACGTCCCACAATTAGAGTTTTGATAACTCTTGCAACCACCAAAGGTTGGCTACTACTTCAATTAAATGTGAATATTACCTTTCTCCATGGCTTCTTGGATTAAGAAGTATATATCCACCCCCAAAGGATATGACCTCAAACAAGTTCACACAATGGAACATTAAGAAAACTAAGTTCCTCAAAGCATTAGATTTTGCATAATCTAAGCAAGACTATTCCTTCTTTCTTAGGTCTATGGGAGCATTATTTCTGGCTACTCTTGTATATGGACATTGCGTTCTACTAACAGGAAATAATAAAACTGTGATTGTTGCTCTTAAACAAGCCTTGGAAAAGGCTTTCAACATCAAAGATCTTGGAATTGCTCGGTATTTCTTAGGGATTGAAATTGTAAGAAATGTTGAGGGCACCATATTAAATCAAATAAAGTACATCACCAACATTCTCAAAGAATTAGGTTCCCAGCTTGGCATGTAAACCAGCGATCTATCCTCTTTCTTCTACTATGTCTTTGTCTAGTAATATTAAAGGTCCATTGCAATGTCTTAAGCAGTACAGAAGATTTGTGAGAAAACTAATGAAACTATGATTGTTGCTGCTAAACAAGCCTTGGAAAAGGCTTTCACCATCAAAGATCTTAGAATTGCTCAGTATTTCTTAGGGATTGAAATTGTAAGAAATGTTGAGGGCACCATATTAAATCAAAGAAAGTACATCACCAACATCCTCCAAGAACTAGGTTCTGTGGCCTATAAACCAGCAATCTATTATCTTCCCTCTACTACATCTTTATCTAGTAATATTAAAGATCCATTGCCATATCTTAAGCAGTACAGAAGATTTGTGAGAACACTATTGTACTTTAACCTCAATAGGCTTGATTGCACATATGCTATTTAGCAGCTCAATGAATTACTTAATTGTCCTAGGAAGACTCCTATGGATGAAGCTACCTATGTTTTGGAATACCTAAAGAACAATATCAATACTGGATTCTTTTACTCAATTCAATCAGCCTATAGCTTAGCGGCTTATGGGATGTAGTTTGGACTAAATGCCTTTATAGTAGGAAGTCCGTTAGTGCATATTACATTTTCATGGATGACTGCCTTGTGTCTTGGAAAGCCAAGAAGCAGAAAACCACTTCCAAATTGTTTCCAGAAGGTGAATATAAGAGTATTTTTGCAGCATCAAGTGAACTTGTCTAGCTTGCAGCTTTGCTTAAGGAATTGTAAGTACCTGTCATACTTCTAATTTATCTTGGATGTGATGATAAAGTTGCCCAAAATATTACAGGTGATCCTAGCTTCCATAATTATGCTAAACACCTTGATGTTGATTGCTATTATACCAAGGACAGGATACAAGAAGTTTTCTTGGATACACTCCATGTCATATGTCACTTGTAGGTTGCTAACACTTTCACCAAGTCATTGGCTGCTCATCAACATTAACTTTTATCTTTCAAGTTAGCCCGATCTTATCAATCCCTCTTGAATAGTTACTGTAATTAACCTTGTATGTTCTCTTTGTACTATGTCTTACAGTAATACACAACAAAATTCCTTCCAGTTTCTCTGGCTCTATTTTCATCTCTCTAGGTCACCCCACATTTCCTCAAAAATATTTCAACATGAAATAATGCCACATGCTGTCTGAATTTACTCAAATTTAAAAGATTGACTAGACAAAATTCATTCCAAACTTATCCTGGCGAATTATCAATGCAATTGCCATATCTGCATGCCTCTTTAATCTCCCACTAAATACTAAATTAAGCTAATTCTATTGATGGTCATATGATATATATGAGTTCAAAATTGTTCATACTAATTGGATGAGGGGATGGACCATTGCACATGAAAAATTTTCACTCTTAAAAGTTTCATAAATATGCTTTTTCCCCCATAAGTGAGAAAACAATCGATTAGGATTTTTAGTAGCAAGAGGGAGTGTATTCATGTAGTCTACTAATTCAATAATTAAGAACTTTTTAGATACTTTCTAATTAGTGATGGTAAATTAATTTTACTGCCAACATTCTTTTTAAGAAGTTAGAAGTTTCAACTATTAAATGGATAGATTACAAGATTGTAACCTCCCCTATAATTACAAGGTTCTGATGAACCCTAGAAAAGAGGAGGGCATCAAATAGATTAAGACTTTTAGAAAGAGGAAGGTTTTATCTAGTAGGCGTAGGATGAATTTGAAATTGAAGCCTTCAATGGGACTCTTAAATCCTCTCATGAAAGAATCTTTGAATACTAGAGGACAAAAGAGAGCCCAAAAGTAGATTGCAGCGAAAAGGGAGGAATATTTTTGCAACTTGGATATAACTAATCTTGTGAAATTCCTCTCAATCCTTTATCTTTGTTCTTCTTTCCCCCTTTTTCCCCTAGATCGAGAGATTCCATGGTAAAATTTATCTGTGTTCGCATAAGTTTTATCAAGCCTGTAAATATCTTATGGTGGCCTGTATTTACCTACTATAAGATAAAGATGTGATTTATTCATTCATAAAGACTAGTAATAATTTGCAAAAATTATTATAACTGTTCATAATGGAACTTTGTTTATCCAAAAAGTACAGGAAGTTAACAAATATAATAAATCATTTAGTTTTTAACTTATTTCCGACAAAAGACAAATCATGTAACATTCGATCTCTCTACTATGCATGGTACTCATTAAGATTTCTTGAAAACTTGGGGAGATGGGTGTTTATGATTTTTCAATTTGGATATGATTATACCATACAACATCAGTCATATGAATGATTGATGTGACTCCTAATTGAATTTCTAAGTTATATTCAATTAAATTAAATGTTATGTACGTACGTCTGAGCTGAATGTGAAATCTTTGCAAAACAAACTCCCCACAAGTAGCCACAAAGTTCCTATATCTGACTTTTATACTAGTGGCAAAAAAGTTTTGGGGGAGGGATGTAGCCGTGTAGGCCAGCTCTAGCCCCAATAAAAATCTGCCCCTGCTTTACATCATATTCTTTATCATGAATCTCAATCTTAATTTGTCGACTCTTGTCTACGTTCAGTTCTTTATCATAAATCTCCTTGGAGCAAGAACCGTTGCAGAAGATAGTGTCATTGGCTTATACCAACGCATTGGCTTATACCAACGCAAAAATACAAAGAAGTAATAACATCGGATCCCTCGAGGATATACCCTGGAAAAATAAAAAATAAAAACCCCAAAAAAATTAAAAAGAAGTTAACTCCCGTTCTGTATGGCCTTTGAAATGATAGCATGCACCAAAAGCACCATTATATATATTTATCCATGTAGCTTCGTTATGATTTTTTTGTTCCCCCATCGTTATGGGATGACAAGAAGACTATATTTAAGCTAATCAATTTTATAATTCTTTATTAATAGAGGTTAGTTCAAGTAATTTGATACTTATTTTTCTTCACAAAAGAGCTTGGATTTAAGAAATTCTATAATAGAAAAACTTTTCCCATTTATAAGCGAACAGTAGCTCGACTTTTATAATAGAGGCCCAAAAATCAAAGCAATCATATAATCCTCTGTCATTTTTGTTTTTCACATTTATAATTGAACTTGATTTTGGGGGGGGGAGAGTATGTGAACATGTGTGTCACGTAGCCATGATGTGCCATGGTTTTTTATTAAGAATTAACCTATCTAGATATGCATATGGTTTTTTATTAAGAAATTCTTATTCTCCAAACTACATTATATTAAATAAAAGGGGAAAAAGAACAGAAAAGCTGAAATAAAGGCAACGCAAATGGAAAAAATAGCCTCATTCTCCACCAAAAAAGGGGGAAAATAGCCTCATGCCCTCATTCCTTTCGTCCAAGTTATATTCTTTCTTCTAGAGCAGAAGACATATATATATATAAATATAGACTTGGAGAATAGCGGGAAAGAGTTACAATGGCGGGCGATTCTTTGTTTTCTGCCTCTTCTTCCTCTTCTCTCTCTCTCTCTCTCTCTCTCTCTCTCTCTCTCTCTCTCTCAATGTTCTTCCTTTCTTGAGGTTCAAATAATAAGAGAGCTCTAAAACCTGCAAATGAAGTTAACCATCTTTGCAAAATCGCTTTCCTATTTGCAATTGATGGTTAACGACTTGTTTACTTGCTAGTATATAATCGCATTATGTATTCCTCCTGTGTTTGTCACACCATTAGTCTCTCTATTTACAGCATTTTACGCAATTTTTGCCACCCAACATTAGCCTTATTTTAAGACTTCAATGCTAAGGATGCTAATTCTAAGAGTATGCATTGTTATCATTTTCTCTTTTTCCTGCTTTTCCTCTCCTCTTGTTTTGGCTGCTTTTAATGCCTCCCTCCCACATCAACACCCCTATCCTGAAGATGTTGTTCGAGAAGTTCACAGGTTAGATAAAAAAAGCACCCATTTTTATCGGTAATCACTTGAAATTCCATCTGGGTTGTGTTATACTTCTCACTAAATGTGTTTTTGGGTGAAAACAATTAGTGTCTTACAATAGAGCCTGCATTGCTTTAGAGATCCTTCAAAAATGAAAATTAAGATCCTCATTTTTTGATCCTTGCCAACCACCAGGTGTACGATAAATTTCCTTAAAGAACATCTAAATGTATTCCGAATGAAACAGAAAATCCTGTTCCTGATGCTGCTCATTACCCAAAGTGAAAGAAAGTGAGCCCTTGTTTCTGTTCTAAAGCTTGTTTCAGCCAATGAACAGGACAAACTTAGTGAAATGTTCTGGCTCTGTTTTTCTCTGTTCTCAGGATTGTTTTTCTGGACATTCGAAACTATGGAGTTTTATTACATCAATTACTTCATTTTTGTCAAGTTTCATCTGGGCTTTTCTCACTTCGAGTGGTTCGTGATGAATTTTACATCTTGAAATGTTAGATTACTTCAATTCTGTGAAAGTTTCATCTGGACATTCTTAAATTTGGGTGGGTACTAATGAATTTTTAATATATGAGTAGTCTTCAATTTACTGATATTCTCTGCTGCACTGATGTTTTGGGTTGTTCTGTGCTTTTCTTGTAGGAGAGTCAATGCTTCTCTCTTCAGGAGGCAAACCCTAGAAACTCAAGCAAAGGACCAGTTTTCTTGTGTCACTGGTAACCCAATAGATGACTGTTGGAGGTGTGACCCTAATTGGGCTATCGACAGGCAGCAGTTGGCTAACTGTGCAATTGGGTTTGGTTACAAAGCACTTGGAGGCAAAGGCGGACCGTATTATGTGGTCACTGACTCCTCAGACCCAGACCCTGACAAGCCCAAGCCTGGGACCCTAAGAGATGCCGTGAGCCAGCCTGGCCCAGTGTGGATTGTATTCTCCAGTGACATGGGCATTAAGCTTAGGAGACCCTTGAAGGTGACTAGCTTCAAGACCATTGATGGGCGAGGCGTTCATGTTGAGATCACAGGTGGTGGATGCATTTCAATAGAGCATGCGACCAATGTGATCATCCACAATATCTACATCCATGATTGTTACCCTGCCAATTCAGATGGAGATGGCCTACATATATTTGCGTCAAGCAATGTTTGGGTCGACCATTGTGTGCTGTCCAATTGTGCTGATGGCTTGATTGATTGTACTGTGGGATCTACCGCCATCACTATATCCAACTGCTACTTCTCCCACCATGATAAGGTGATGTTGTTAGGGCACAGTGATGACTATACTGCAGATAGAGGCATGCAGGTGACAGTTGCATTCAATCGATTTGGGGAGGCATTGGTACAGAGGATGCCTAGATGTCGATTTGGATATTTCCATATCGTTAACAATGACTATACTAGCTGGGGACAATATGCAGTGGGAGGGAGTTCGAGTCCTACTATCAACAGCCAAGGGAATCGATATATCGCACCAAACAACCCAAATACCAAGGAGGTAGTTAGCAACTCTTGGTTCAAGTCACTGCTACTAGTAGTTGTACAAGTGTTGCTTGTGATTGTGATGTCTGTTCTGTTCCACATTTGATTGAGGGATTGAAGTAGTAACCTATCACTTTCTTTCAAATGATTTCGATGAAGATTATTCAATCACATTTCATATGATGTCACCTCGTTTGATGAAAGATCATATGCTTACGCAGGTATCTTTCTTGGTTGTAAAGAAACCATGATGATAAAACTGTTGTTATGCATGGTGTGAAAAGTGATTGAATATGCATGTTAGTCCACAATGCTGCTCAAACTCAACTGTATCCATGTTGGAATGTCAAGTCTCAACATGAGTTCGTTCAGGTGTCTTACTTCATCACTTTCTAAGAATTTATTGGTGTGGTACTAATCCAAAACAAAAAGGTTAGGCATCCATACCGAACTTCCAATATGGGTGCATACTTTCATATGAATGAAACATCCAAGTTATTAGACGTCATCGAGAATTTTTGCCTGAACGCGCTATGGTTTTATGGTCTTATATTAACACGTTTATGCATTCTTTTCGAACCAGGTGACAAGGCGGATGGACCCAGATGGGAGAGAGTGGCAGAGCTGGAACTGGCGGACAGAAGGTGATCTAATGGTGAACGGAGCATTCTTTGTACCATCTGGGGATGGAGTAAATGCTCAATATTCTCTGGCATCTAGTGTGGAGCCCAAATCTGCTGCTTATATTGACCAACTCACTCTCAATGCTGGCCTCTTGCTTCCTAACGGGTACTTTCCAACTTTAGTTCCCTGTTATACTTTCCTCATTCATTTGCTGCAATGTAGTGTTAGTCCGCCATCATCATCCATGTTGCAAAGATTATTCATTATTTGAACTCCTTTTCCCCAGATATTTCTGATATTTCTAGGTCCTCATCCAACAGAATTTTTCATGCACTAATTAGTTACTATGATTGCTTCTTATAGTATTGATGTATAATACATTTATCTATGCAGCTGATTGCAAAATTTTGACACGGACATAAACTCTATTTTTCCGTTAAGAAAAGAACAACTTTGATTTATGATCTTTTTTGTCAGAAATATAAAGGTAGTGCTTTTTGAAGTGGTACGAGTGAGACTGATACGCATGATATGGGAAGAACTTTTGAGTCTTAGGTATTTAACGGTTGAGTTTGATGAGCCTCAAATGGGAGTCGATGTCAAAGTTTCATGTGTCAAATCAATATACGTATTATTGGATGAAGACGTTAATTAAGTGTACGTCGAATGAGAACATCCTGTAAGTGTTTGTAGTTACGGATTTTAATATCATGTCATTCTGTATAGAGATAATATTGATATATACAATGTTAGCAGTCTGATGCTAGAATTTGCATAAAGATATTCATGAATAATATAAAAATTAATATTTTATTTTACTTTGTACATTATTAAATGAAGTTTCTAGGCCATCATAGTTCTCATAGTTCCATACTTTTAAATAAGAGATTTTGTAGAAGTTGAAAATTTGGAGTGCTCTTATAGGCATGTCAAATAAGTACTTACACTACATATCGCGCGAAGCTCTTCCTCCTTTCTAAATGCATGGTATATCACATTAGGTTACCCAAAGCTTTGTGTGAAAGATGCAACCAAGATAGTTTAGTTGAGTACAAAATGTGTTGGTAATTACTTGGAAAAGGAGCTATTTATTTGAGACAACTTTACAGAGCTTTTGTCACTATGATTGTACAGCGGCACAGAAGCGGGCATAGCAAATCCCGCGTCCAAAAGTGGGGCGGTTGCCAGTGGCGTGTCTAGTGGCAGTGGCGGCATCTATCGCAGTGGTGGAGGCGGCAATGGCTACTATGGAGGTGGAGATGATGGATGGGTGTTTAGCAATGCACCATCTCATAGAACCTGCATTGTTTTGTCAGCTCTCATCATTTTGGCTTGTCACTTCTTCACATGTCATTATCCTCTTTAATAGTTGAACTAATAATTGTGATATAGATGGATCAAATTCAAGGATATAGATAATGTATAGTATGATTAATATATAGAAAAAGTTCTTCACACAACCAGTTGTTTATACGCAAAATTATTTTAAGTATGGGTCATGAATTCCTGATATTTTGCTCTCGTGTCAGTCATTTTTTTGGCCCTAACTTACACCTTAGTTTTCAAAAATGATTCAATCTCAATCATGTAAAACATAGAATGTTTAATGACTTATTTGAAATACTAACTTTATCATTTGAAATACTAACTTTATCCCATATTTGCTAAATTGGTAAATGATAATGTATTTTGACTATTCAGTTAAGAGAAAAGTATAATAAATTTATAATCTTCAAAAGCAATGATTTAACATTATAGTTTACAAATATTAATTAGAACATTTACATATAACTCAATGATATTTTTTTTAATAAATTTAAAGCTTTCGAAAGCAATGATTTGACATTATATATAGTTTACAAATATTAATTAGAACATTTACATATAATTCAATGATTTTTTTTTTGAAGAAAAGCGATGAATTAAAATACTTTATATCTGACTAATTTTGGCAAAATATATGGAAAGGACGAGAGTAACAACATTGTTTTGGCCAACAACACATTATGTTATTATATTATAATATATATCCGTTTTTCACATCTGCCATATGGCGTGATTGAAATTGAAATGATGACTTATGTGCCAAGCAATTGGTTCATGCGGCGAATGGTTTTGATTATAGCTTAAGTTGAAAGCAAAATTGGCCCCTGCAGTGCACATTGGCCTTTGGCTTTCTCTGGCTTAGGAAGGCACACTAATTAACTTTAATGGTTCTCTAAACCGAATAAGGCTTAGGAAAGCACACTAATTAACTTTAATGGTTCTCTAAACCGAATAATTAAACATGATAAAGAGTGCTGAATTTGATGTTGTTCGTGTCAGACGCGGCAGCTTTCGAACCATCAAAACAAAAAAGCAAAAAGATTAAAAAGCTGAAAAAACAATTAAATTTATACGTTTTCTGTCTCATTTATCTTTTTTGTCTTCCTTCATTCATTTTGGCTGGTTGATGAAAGAGAATTTTGACCACGGTTTTATAACTAAAAGTTCTAAATTCGAAATTTATAATGTGATCAATTGAAAATAGATATATAAAGTTTTACATTATCAAATTTTAATTGTCAAGATCTATCACATTTGTTAGTACACTATAAGAATCTACCTGATTAGAGATTGAAATTTAGAGATTGAAAACAAAAGCAGTCTCCAATTTAGTTTGGAGACCGAATATAAAGATGGATTTGGGCCGACTTTACTGGAAATCACTTTTAGAGACCGAAGTAATATCCGAACCCCCAAGTAGACCGAATTTAGTGACTGTAAACTTTGAACTCCAACTAAGACAATTTTTAGAGACCGAATCCAATCGTGGTTGCACGTAGAGACCAAAAGCGAATTCGAGCTCCAAACTTGGTCTCAACCACTTTCCAGTAGCTTCATTAATTTGGTCTCTAACTCCTCTCCTCCTCACACACACTTGATTATCTCACCCAAACCACAAGTCGCCGGCGCTCCATGGTTAAACTCAAGTCGCCAACGGCCAAAGCTTGAAATCCGTCAGGTAGGTAGGTGTTATGGGAATCAATTTCGTCTACTCTCTATGCTTGAATCTGTCATTGATGCCATCAATGTCGTGTTCTCTCACCATGCATTTAAAATTAGGGTTTTCAGATTCGTCATTGCATGGCCACGAGTTGGTGTTTTCCAGCAACTTGCTTGAAAATCCGCCAATGCGAGGCAATTACTTTGAGCGTTCTTTATCAATTACATGCAATTGTATGCGTTTGGCTTCATTTCGGGAACCTTTGTCCTTGCCATTTCCTGGTTCTATCCTTGGATTAATTGAGCATGTAATTGTGGTGTAGTGGAGCTGTGTGACCTTTGTTTGTGACGCATAGAGTTGACAATTTTGAGTTTGTTGAATACTTGCCATTTTCTTTCCTTTCCATTTTCGAGAACCTATGAAGGAGAGCCATTTAACTTCTTTGAAGATTTCACTCCCCAATGTGCTGATTACTCATTTTATTTTTCTGTATGGAGTTGAAAATTTTGAGTTTGTTGATGCTTTGTTTGTTGATATCAGGGAATTCAGATCATAATTATGTGGTTTGAGTTTTGATTTTAGCATTGTAAGTGCAATTTCTCTTCCAGAAGGTCTTCTTATTGAAGAGGAATGCACCCATTGCAATTACTTGTCTCTCACTGTGGTCTCTTGTTATTTATGTTGCCTAATGTTTTGTAATATTTTATAAGGTGGGGTCTAAATGCTAGGCTTGCTTACGAGATAAGTTTAATAGCCTCCTTTAACAAATTAAAGTCTTTCTTGATTAAGTTAATATATCATGGATTTCAGGCGTAGGCCTTGCCATATTGTGGGAATGGGAGTGGCTAAAATGCCTTCAATCTTTTTAGAATCAGTTTCTAACCCATTAATAGATGTGCAATGCACCATATACCCTATCTTTGGAATTCTAAAGGAGTACTCGCTTTACTCTGTATATAATGCGTGTTGTTGTTGCATTGGCTTATGCTCCAAGTAGCTTGGTAATGAGTCTGTGCACATTCTTTGCGCCAAGATAATTTGGCTTCATGCTTTGTTTAATGGATAATTTGATTTTTGATTTCTTGCAACTATATTAATATGTTGCTCGTTATTATTAGAATTAAACCTAAATCCTCTTGAAAAATCGTATCCACTAATACCACTAACAATTTGGTTATAAAAATTTCAGTGTGATTTGAAAATATACTCTTATTAGAATTTCTACCTCCACTGCTTGACACTAAATTCTAAAGAACCTTATCGTTTTATCAAAGAAAGGCTAATATATATCTAAAGGGATCCATACACCAAAAAGCAAAAAAAAATCTAAAGGGATAAAAGTTCATTATTTCTAATGCTGTAAGCTTTCATAAAAATTTAGCATGCCAGCATAAAAACGTTTCATTTTTTCGGGCAATTTATTGATTCAATTTGGTGAATGAAGATTTGTTGAGAACTTGTAATTAATAAAAATTAAAATATATACACGCTTGATTTGGAACTGCATGAGAGTAATGTTTACAATTTGTTTCGGATATCAACCGACGTTTGATAAAGTGTATTCTAGCTCTATTTGCTACTTGATTTTTGGGGAAAATAGAATTCAAATTCTGTATGCTACTTTTTAAGACCTTCAAAGTAAAAATTAGTCAACTCTCCGTTATTTGTTGCTTTATCTTACCTTAATTAGACAAGTGGTTTATTTTGTTTCTATATGCTGTCAATGCATAGTACCAAATAGTATTAACAAGATTGGTTAGTAATATATACAATTCGTTATGGTACAATGGATCCAAGCTAAGAGTGGATATACAATAGAATTGATGGACAGTATCTAAGTAAGGTCTTTGTTAAGAATGTTGATGCGTTTATTAAATTTGTTTGTTCACAAGAAGAGTTCCAGAGGTGTCACAAGTTGAAGTGTCCTTGCATAAAGTGTCGTGAAGTGTCTTACCTTGGTGTAGACACTATAAAGTTGCATCTGTACTAGTAGGGGTTTCGTGCAAACTATTACAGGTAGATACATCGTGGATCATCATTTCTTGAAGGGGGAGGAGCAGTGACTTCCTCATCTAATGAGGAAGTAATATCAAACCCTATGAGAGATATGGTATTGGATGCCTATGCACCTATGACAACCACGTTATTGCGAGAGACAACACACCATGAGGAGCAAGAACCAATCCCAGAGATGAAAAGATTCTTTGAACTCCTTAAGGCAGCTGAGAGACCACTATACGAGGGATGTGAAATTTCACCGTTGAAACCTGTTTCATGACTTACCAATTTAAAATGTGAATTTAACCTGTTTCATCGAGCGGTTGATGGTATATAACAACAATGACATGACGGCCAATGACGCGCCTCAATCAACTAAGAAATGTATACAAGCTCAATAAGGTTTCAATTTAAAGCCCATTAACAATCAATAGCATAACTCAAATTTATTTGATCGCTTAAGACGTTTATATTTTTGATACTCTCTAATTCAAATTGCAAACAAAAATTAAACTGAAATCTATCTAAATCAAGATATCATTTACTCGGAATATAATATGATTGGAGCGCAATACGATTCATACCGGAATCAAACGACCTAGTAGTGGTCACGGGTAGGGTAGGCAGGAGCAAAATTGCAACTCAGGTGGTGATTGTTACAAGCTATATGTACGAAAAGAAGAATTATGCATCAAATGATGAGTAGGGCCTAGCGTTGGACCAAAGTAACTGCACAAAGCTCATCTTTTCGGAGGACGAATTTAGATTTGATCCAAAACACCAATACATGCACCGAAGCCCATGCTGTATTAGGCAGGTCAGTTCGGCGGTGAAGTTGTATAAACGTCCCTAATCCAAAGCTTTGACTACGGTGATTACTTGATTCATATATCGCCTCTAGACCTGGTAAATGGGTCGTTTGATTCGGGTACAAATCGGGTCAAAGTCGGCTCAGGTTATGTTCGGGTTAAATGACATTTCGGGTCATTTCAGTTTGGCTCAGGTATGATTCGGTTCGGGTCGATTTCGAGTCAACCAATTTTTGATCAAATACGTTCGTCATACCAAAACAAGTAACTTTGTAAAAAATTTCGGGTCGAGTATGGTTCAGTTCGGACCAATTCGGATTTCAGGTCAACTTTTTGGATAAGCATATTTCGGGTGTCGAGTAGGGTATGGGTCCGGGTCATTCGATTCGAGCTTCGTGTCTCTGGTCAGTTTTGCCAGGTCTAACTGCGGCCTCAGGTTTGTAATTTTAATTTTTAGGCTTGAAATAAGTAATTAATTATTCTAAAAAAAATTTTTCTTTAACTAATATAAAAAAGTCCGTATATATGTATACACACATTAAAATAAAACCTCTCAATGCAAGGGTACGCGGCATGTCAAATTTTAAAAGGATTGGACTTTTCTTAGCCTAATTTCAAAACCTAACTTCAAATCACATAAATTATTATTTTTAATTAAAATAATAAGTAACAAATTATCTTCACTACAATAAATATGAAAGGTTAGAGATATTAGATATATTATGATATATTTATGAATCTTGTTTACTATAAATACACAATTATTAAGAAATAAGAAAAAAATTTTTGATATCTATTATTATTATAATTATTATTATTAGAATTGTGAAATTTTACCACAAAAAATTATTATCTTGATAATAAATAATTCATGCATCACATAAAACTATTTTATTTAACAACTTTTTAAAAAGTGTGGAAAATCCACAACTGGTTTAAGGCGTTTTATATTGAATTTTTTTTTGACATTCATAAATGATTTTGGGAGAAGGGTTTTCTACTTAACTTTACCCAAAAAAAAAACACTATTGTATTTTTTTTAATAGAGACTCAAATAATTGTTTTTCACAAATTGCATGAATTACGAATATGATTCACTGTACGTTTTACATCTAGTTATTACAATAGGAAGGACTCAATTTTTCATACCTTGTATGAGTATAGAATAACAAAACAAAACCTCCTAATCTTTCGATACATGTCACTTTTACATGTTTCAGTTTTTTTTTAAAATAGATCATTATTATTAGAAAATATTAGAGGATAATTCAACGTATTCTAATAATGCATTATCCCAAAAATCACATGTTAGATTTTTATCCAAAAAATCATGCATGATGTCATAAAGATCTTAGCATCATGTTGTCTAAGTACAAAAAATCTATTTTAATGCATATTCAACTAAGTTAATCATAATCTATTTTAATACATAAAAACTCTCCAATTTTTTAAATATTTGCACCACCTAATAACAGTACTTTACGTTAAAAGTTATTCATTGAAAAAGAAAACTTAATATTTTGCGTACATTATATGAAATTAGATGATTTGTTATTTTGTGTATATGTTCACTACAAATAAAAATTCAAAAATTATCTCGTACAGCGTACGGAGAACATACTAGTTTATATTAACAACATTGAACAGAGCAATACAGAGTAACATCCATCTAAATTTAAATGGTATTAGATCGACAAAAATATTCTACGTTGGGATATTCGATAGATAGCTTTTTGGGTAGCTTTTGGATGAAAATAGTTGTTTGAGCATAATTTGGCAAGTCACGTAGCTATTCCACGTGTTTGGTTAACAACTTTTTTTACAATAGCAGCTTGGTCCCAAAAAACTATTTTTCAAAAAGCTGAACTAGGTAGCTTTTTGGAATAGTTGTTTGGATTTTATTTTGTAAATGGTAAAAATAACCCGAAGTTAATTAAAGTCATGTCAATTTCAATCACTTTTATTTTTACATCAAAAAAAAGCCATTGATAGTACGGGGCAGGTGGCGTTATACCCGCACCCATGCCAATTTTTAAAAGTCATCTCCATACCCATACTCATACTCATCAAATTTTCAAAATCTATCCCCATACCCATACCCATTGGGTATTTTGGGTATTTCGAATTTTGTTTGGGTATATACATATATTATAATATAATACCCATTAGATACGATAATTTCTTTCACTTAAAGAAATTCATAAAACTAAATTCAATTAGGCAAAATGTTCTAAACAAATACAATATCCATTCGATTTAATAATTCATACTTAGCTCATAAATTAAAAACTGCATTCTAAAAATGATCGAATGAGAGAGTGAGCGACACAGCAAATGAGTTAGAATTTTAGGTTTGTGAGTCATGAGTCACATAACTTTATTTATTGGCATAGTAAATAAGTGACACAAATGAATGCATTGCATAGTTAGGGATGGGTTGGAGAATGGAGTCTTTTTAAAAACAAATTACCAACGTTCAAATTTCAAAACTCTACTCAACAATTTATTAGCCCCCAAAAAAATTCGGGTACAGGGCGGGTATGGGTATGGGGCGGGTGATGCCTATACCCATACCCGTACCCATGACCATAGCTTTTTTCATTATACCCGCCCCATACCCATTTTTTTCCAATTTTTCGTACCAATATCCGTTATAAATGGGGTGGGTTCAGGGCGAATTTTTCGGATTCGAGTGCAACTTCCGTTCGTACTGGTAAACAAACATGGTCCTCATTTCTAATTGTAATTAGTGTGGATTGCCAAACGAAACATTAGTTTTAATGAAAATGTTCAGGATTGTATGTATTTTAGATATCTACAGCTTTTTCTGTTTTTTTTTTGAGCGGACAGTCCGAGCTTTCCATAGACATATATCTTAGGGACATTTCAAATAAAGTTATTTGCACTAAGTTTAATCATTATTCCTGTGATTCTTCCTCACCTCAAATAGATTGTGTATTTTTGGTTTTTAATAATTAATAAAGTTCAACAAATAATTTAAATTAATGAATATTTTAAATGCCCTATAAATTTTAGTTCATTTTAAAGACAAAAATAAATAACTTATTTATTAAGCTCAAGGGTACGAAAAGTAGTCTTATCTGACACGCAATTTAATTTTTATTGAGAAGAATGTTAAATAAAAAAATAAAACAATATCTGAGTAAATAACACTATAAAGGCATGGTTATAATATCTACATATTGCATAACTTTGATTCTGTATTGAAAAGAAAAATAAGATAACCGATGATTTAAGAATCATGTTCAATTGTGCAGTAAATGTGATATATGGGCATAAATGAAATTATATCATTTTTGTTTAGATTCAGCTAATTTTACCTAACACTTTTTCTATAAATAATTGATTCAAATAACTAATATAAACGATAGACAACTAACATCTTGTACAAACAGTCAATAACTGTTTGCCAAATATAGCCATTATCTTTTGTACTTGAATAGAAACAATGTCACATTTGTAACTTCCGTGGTACAGTCGTACCTGATATGCATACATGATCTTTGAACCATGACACTACTATTTTAAATGCCCCTTAGGGCCTGTTCTTTCCATTGGTAAATTGGGATTGATAAAAGGGTAAAATTGGTTGAGGTAGGTTGAAGTGAGTTAAAATTAGTATTTTTCGTTGAGACGGGTTAAACTAGGTTGAAGTGGATTAAAGTTGAAATACTTTTATATAATGGGTTGAAATTATTAAAATAGTATGAATAAAATTTTAAAGGAGGTTGGTTAATATTAGTTAAAGTGGGTTAAAATTGATAAATTGGAAAAAACCAAAGGCCATATTTTTTTCGTTGGTAAATTCAAATTTACCAACTTCAATCAATTTCAATGTACATAAATCCACTTCAACTCACTTCAACTCACTTCAACTCACTTTACTAGCTTTAATAAAAAAAAAAATTTACCATAGGGTGTTATTTTAAATAACACTTATCGTTTCAGTGCTTCTCTTACCCAGCGGTGTTAAATTTGGTAGAACATCTTTTGAGGCAGTGATTTCATGTCTACTGTGAATGACCCTCATACCCTTACCAAAGTTTCTATATTTGGGGTGAAAGCAAAGTTGAAAATGAGCAGATTGTGAAGGCCAGAAATGCAGAAAGGGCTGAGGGAGGGATAAGGGTTGTGGCTGACGAATTTGGTAGCAGCAAAGTGGGAAGACGACAAGCACTGCGCATGAGTTATGGGTGCTAAGCTATGGAGCACTTACATGCAGTAAACAAATCAGTTAAATTGTTGTCATTTATGTGTGTGAATGTAATTTGTGAACTAGGAAATCTAGAGATTTGGGGAGGGGGGTATGTGATGTTGGGGTAAGATTAGGGTGTGGGTATTGACATTGGAGGTGTAGGGTTCGTGTTGGTGTGGCTGGTTGGGCTTTGATTGAGTTGATGTGTTTAACTGTGGGGGTGGCGTGATTAGGTTCTGTGATGCAGTTTGGTCAAGAGGTTATTTAATGCACAGACGGTGACTTGTATTGGTTAATCTGGAAGTATGTTGTAAGTAAACCGGGTTAGCCATTGCAAGAGTTGGGCATGTAGGTCTTGTTTGGGGTTTTTCCATGCACTAGTGTTCAATTCTTGTGATTGCTATAGAGATCTAGAGGTGTAGGTAGTGAATGATGAAAATTACGCATCACTTGGTAGTGATGCGTAATGCATAACCCAGGATCACGTAATGGTTAACCCAGACATTTGTGTAATAATCCAGATTAACAGTTAGAGGGTGGGTTGCGAATATATTCTGCAGTGGGGTACCCGTATATGCATCGTGAATGACCTGACATAATAGTTGTTAACCCGTAAATATGCTTTGAATAACCTGACTGACCGATGGAGTTGAATGTAGGTAGTGTAATAATCCGGGTTAAAGGTTGGAGGAGTTGTGGTTGTCAATGTAGTATGCAGTGGGGTACCCGTATATGCATAGGAAATGACTAGCCGAAATTGCTGTTAACCTGAAAAATTTGTATGAAATAACCCGGGTGACCGATAAAGGAGCTGTGGTTATAAATGTATTATTGGTCTGACCTGGTGGTGATTGGCAAAAACCAGGTGTAACTGATAGAGGTATATGTTACATACGCAGTGACTAACCCGTAAATGAGTAGTGAAAAACCCTGGATGTAATTGTTGGCGACCTGCATATATGTTAGTAATAACCAGGGATATTCGGGGGAGGATTTGTGGTTGTGAATGTAGTATAGGGTTTGGCTGCGTATTAGACATGTAAAATGGTTTGGTCCATTATGGACGAGTACAATGTAGGTTGTCGGTCGTGGTAGTAATATCTTAATTTATAGTCAGTAGCTGATGAATGTATTTTAAGTAACCCACAGATAGTGTGCTGTTAGTGTCAATGTGTAGTTAGTGTTGCATGTAACTGATGTGTTTCTTGTAACTGAGGTTTGTGCTATTTGAGAAGGTGTG
>NCQV01081575.1:9308-21011 GCA_002740545.1 Lophocereus schottii
CGACATGAACATCTTATATTTATTTCAATATGAACCATTTCAACATATTTTCTCCACGAAAAACAAATCAATATTCTTGAACGTTTGAGAAAGTATAAGTTGCAAGAGAAAATCAAAATTGAATAAGTAAAAAGTCGATTTTTAAATTTTTTTATTCGGTCCTCAGTCTGGACTGGTGGACCAGTGGACCTAATCAGACCGGACCGAAGATCGAATAAAAAAATTTGTAGACTGTAGACCAGACTGAATTCGTTCGGTTTGGTTTGGTTCGGTTTGGTCTGGTCTAGAACGGTCTTCGATCAGGTCTGGATTTGTACCGAATAATAAACACCCCTAAGTGTCAAATTCATAGTTTATCTATTTCATCTATGTAAAAGTGGTAATCTTGTTCTTTTTTTATATTTTAATTGTCAGATGCATCAATTTTATCTATGTGAAAGTGTTAATCTTGTTTTTTTCTTTTTAATTTTGGTTTGAGGAAAGGGTCCGATCACGCAAAATTTGCCCTCATGTTGCCACTTCTTTTTTTTCATTCTGGTTCTCAGATCGATCTATTTTATGTAGGTGAAAGTATTAATCTTATTTTTTCTAAAGCTTTTTTTTACTGAAATGGTCGAATCTAGGAAAACTTGCAGTCCTATCACCACTTATTTTTCTTCATCTTAGTTCTCAGAGCTATGTATTTTACCTATGTAAAAGTAGTAATCTTGCTTTTTTTTTAAATTTTTGTTTTAGAAAATGGTCAGATTTGACAAACTATTGGTATGCATGATAATCATGTATACCATGACACACAGTTTAGCATGGCCAGGTAACCAACCAAATGCAGTTGGGCATACCTTCATATTGTAGCTATTGAGGTTTATGTGAGCATGTAAGACAAGGTGAGATGGAATAGGATTAACTACACCTGATGGATGGGAGGCTCGCTGGCTTCAACTGTGCACGGGTGTAATGCCCCCACCCGAGGAGGGGTCACACTGCCAGGGCTCCCTAGAAGGAAATCCCTAAGGCTCTTGAAGATCCTGGGTTGGATTAGCATTTAGATAGTTATTCTAAAACAAAACTGCAAGAACTTCCCTTGTTTTGGCGGGGTTTTACGGCCTTAACTCAGCTAAGAGTACCTGTAAACTGGTAATAAGGTATGACGTGTGCTAAAACAACCCAAATTCATCGCCTTGGGCCACTCGCCCGGGATTACTCATAATTAAACAACTAACACAATGGTCAGAATGATACATATATAGGTACAGAGCCGGCTACGTGCATACACATACAACAATAAACTTTAATATTTACAATGTGGTAGGCATCAAACACTTACGAAGTTAGCAAAAGACTTCTGATGGGTCGACGTCAAAATAACTTCAAAATATCTTTTATACCTGCTCAAACTGAACCTGGAAAAGGTATAAGTAAAGGATGAGCAATCACACGCTCAGTGAGAATTCCCCTACTTCTTAAAACCAAAACCATTTGTAGGTAATAATACCAATAATAGTCACATACTATATATTTATATACTACTATCATATTAGGTAATCATAGTTCCTAAGGAAAGATTACTACCCTTATACTTCATCCTAGCCCCTCAACTCATTCCTAGGGCCGTAATGACCAATCCTTTCTAACAAGCATTCATGTACGTAATCGAGCAGCACAAGGAACAAATATGGTGCTTTCAAACACACTTTTGAAAACATAGTAACTCTCGATATATTCCAAGAATAGTTTATAAATCACGCTAACTTCTTTAAAGCTTATAATTCTTTCTAAAAGTTCTTGAAACATCCGAATTGGTAAGAGAGACTTGACAGGAAACATTCTTTCATAGAATATGCACATTGAAAAGCTTGAAAGTACAATGCGTTAGTAGGATGTAACAAAACTTCATTTGAAACTCCATTTAACTACACTTGGAGGCACGTTCATAAAATATATACAGGATATGTACATTTGAAAGCTTTCTTTCTTTTCTTAAAAATACTTTACTTAGCCTATTCAGGCTCGTATTCTTTCACAGAACTTTTTTCATAATGGTCCTTTAAGCTTATAAGCTTTTCAAATCATATTCAATATGGCCTCGTAATGGCCCTTAGAAATCTTTCTTTTCTGAATTGCTTAAAATGAAAAAATGTCAATTTCCTATTTGTTAGGAACTTACTGATAATATAGATACATCTTATTGTGCTAGCTAGGGGAGATCTACATTGCCCCTAAGTGAGATCGTCACTCACAACTCATGTTATTCCCGGGGTATACGTACTTAACTTTTGGCCAAAACGCATCTTAACAGAGTAACTCTAACTTCGATATTGTCCTCTATGAGGCAACAGTTCATGCCAAGACAGTCATATCTTGGGTCCAGTTCCCCTCAAGGTTTTCTTACGCGCCATATATCAGGTAACGACTTACACTAAGATAATTATATCTTGAGTCCAGTTCTCGGGGACAGCTCACGTCATCTTTGCATCTAGCTCCTAATATTACCTTTTGGGGAAACAGCTCATGCCATCTTTGCGTCCAGTTCCTACCCTCAAGATCTGGCCACTAGCCTAGCACTTTCTTAGCCTTTAAAATTGCATTTCATTTCTTTTTTTTCAATTGATTGTTTTACTGAAATCTTACTTTTAACAAAATGACCATAACTTTTCGAAATGTTTATAGTTCCCTTGTTTTTAGCTTAAAAATGTCTTATAAACGAAATAAGTTTGCTAACTCGTAAAATCGACTACGTTTCTGACATAAAAGCTTCTTACAAACGTAAATCGACTTCATTTTTAATTTAAAAACTTCTTATAAACGTAATAAGTTTGCTAACAAATAAATGGACTTCATTTTTAACTTAAAAGCTTCTTCTAAATGTAATAAGTTTGCTAACACAAAAATCGACTTTGTTTTTGACTTAAACACTTCTTATAAACAAAATAAGTTTGCTAACGCGTCAATGAATTTCATTTTTTACTTAAAAACCTTTTATTAACGAAATAGGTTTGCTAACTCGTAAATCGAAACTCATTTAGAACTTAAGGTACTCAGTTGGCGTTTAATTCAAACTAGATTCATAATTGAAGCTTATTAAAACGTAAAGTATTAATCAAACTAGATTCATAATTGAAGCTTATTGAAATATAAAGTAATAATCAAACTAGATTCATAATTGAAGCTTATTGAAACATAAAGTAATAAATTCATTCAGACTAGCATATAACTCAAACTAAGTTTCGTAATAAACTCATTTAGTTGCCCAAATTTAGTTCGTTTGAAATCTTTTTTATACTTGAAGAGGGTGCTTAAGCAAATTAAGACTTTATATCATTCTTAGCTTACTACTGTTCAAAACCTAGAATTCTTGGCTCGCTTATGATTCAAACAAGGTTCCTTCATAATTTTTCGACATAAATGCTTCTTAAAATCGTAATGATTTCACTAGCTTGTAACTTGAAACTCAATCGAGACTTAAACAAGCAGCTAGCATACAAGTTAGCTAGATTTCATAATTAGTACCTTAAGATGTCCTTTTTTTAAGACGTTTAAATCCTCTCAAACGCAAGGAGAAGTTATATAAAAACCAATGCCTTAAAACGTTCTTGAACTCACTTTTAGTTCGCTTTTAAATTTCCTAAACCTATCGACTATTCAGTTGAGTCACTTATTGAGTAGCACAACTCATTCCTAGGCCCTTAATGGCTAATCTTTCTTTCTAACAAGCATTCAGGCACGTAATCAAGTAGCACAAGGGACGAATATGATGCCTTCAAACACACTTTTGAAAACATAGTGACTCTCACTATATTCCAAGAATAGTTTATAAATCACGCTAACTTCTTTAATGCTTATAATTCTTTCTAAAAGTTCTTAAAACATCCAAACTAGTAAGAATTGGCAGGAAACATTCTTTCATAGAATATGCACATTGAAAAGCTTGAAAGTGCGATGCATTACTAGGATGTCACCAAACTTCATTTGAAACTCCATTTAACTATACTTGGAGACACGTTCATAAAATATGTGCAGGATATGCACGTTTGAAAGCTTTCTTTCTTTTCTTAAAAACACTTTACTTAGCCTCTTGAGGCTCACATTCTTTCAAATAACTTCTTTCGTAATGGTCCTCTAATGACCCCTATAAGCTTTTCAAATCTTATTCAATATGGCCTAGTAATGGCCCTTAGAAATCTTTCTTTTTTGAAATGCTTAAAATGACAAAATGCCAATTTCCTATTTGTTAAAAACTTACTCATAATATAAATACATCTTATCGTACTGGCTAGGAGAGATTTACACCACCCCTAAGTGAGATCGTCACTCACAGCTCACGTTATCCCCAGGGTATACGTACTTAACTTTTGGCTAAAACGCATCTTAGCAAGGCAACTCTAACTTCGATATTGTCCTCTGTGGGTCAACAGCTCACACCGAGATAGTCATATCTTGAGTCTAGTCCCCTTCAAAGTTTTCTTATGCATCACACATCAGGGAGCAACTCACACCAAGATAATCATATCTTGAGTTCAATTCCTGAGAACAACTCACGCCATCTTTCCATCCAGCTCCTAATATTATTTTGGGGGAAGCAGCTCGCGCCATCTTTGCATCCAATTCCCACCTTCAAGGTCTGGCCACTTGTCTAGCACTTTCTTAGCCTTCAAAATCGCATTGCATTTCTCTTTTTCAGTTGATTACTTTGCTGAATCTTACTTTTAACAAAATGACCAAAACTTTTCGAAATGTTTATGGTTCCCTTGTTTTTAGTTTAAAAACTTCTTATAAATGAAATAAGTTTGCTAGCTCGTAAATCGACTTCGTTTTTGACATAAAAGCTTCTTACGAACGTAATAAGTTTGCCAACACATAAATCGACTTCGTTTTTAAATTAAAAGCTTCTTATAAACGTAATAAGTTTGCTAACACGTAAATCGACTTCGTTTTTAACTTAAAAGCTTCTTATAAATATAATAAGTTTGCTAACACATAAATCAACTTTGTTTTTAACTTAAAAGCTTTTTATAAACGTAATAAGTTTGTTAACGCGTAAATCGACTTCTTTTTTAACTTAAAAACTTCTTATAAATGTAATAAGTTTGCTAACACGTAAATCAACTTCGTTTTTAACTTAAAAAACCCCTTATAAATGAAATATGTTTGCTAACTCGTAAATCAAAACTCATTTGAGACTTAAGGTGCTCAGTTAGCATTTAACTAAAACTAGATTCGTAGTTCAAGCTTATTGAAACATAAAGCATTAATTAAATTAGATTCGTAATTGAAGCTTATTGAAACATAAAGTAATAATCAAACTAGATTTGTAATTGAAGCTTATTGAAACAAAGTAATAAACTCATTCAAACTAGCATATAACTTAAACTAAGTTTCGTAATAAACTCATTTACTTGCCAAATTTAGTTCATTTGAAATCTTTTTTATACTCGAAGAATGGTGCTTAAGGAAATTAAGACTTTAAATCATTCTTAGCTTACTACTATTCAAAACCTAGAACACTTGGCTCGCTTATGATTCAAACAAGGTTTCTTCATAATTTTTCAACATAAACGCTTCTTAAAATTGTAATGATTTCACTAGCTCGTAACTCGAAACTCAATCGAGATTTAAACAAGCAACTAGCATACAAGTCAGCTAGATTTCGTAATTAGTACCTTAAGATGTCCTTTTCTAAGATGTTTAAATCCTTTCAAACACAAGGAGAAGTTGTATAAAAACCAATGCCTTAAAACGTTCTCAAACTCACTTTTAGTTTGCTTTTGAACTTCCCAAACCCATCAACTATTCAATTGAGTCACTTACTGAGTAGTTTGATGATTTAGGATTTCTCTTAAGCTACAAACATCTTCATAAACTACCAGGCAATTGGTAAATATTCAAAAGCATTCACAATCATAAAAACAAGCTTTCCAAATGACCCTTCTTTTAAAAGACTTGTGAAGTTTTAAGAATTGGTGACATAGTGTCATGTAGCACATTGGGGAAAAAGGGTTCGCACATAGCACATTCACAAACTTCATAGCACAACTTCACAGAATCTACTCAATAAGCCACACATGGTCTCACAATCCAATAATTGTGACAACCATGCTCCCTCCCCACACAACACCGACCACAAGAACCTCAAATTTCTCATTAGTTACACCTCAAACCATCCAACTACCAAGCTCAATTCAACATTGACATGCACAAACCAATAGTACATAGAACAATCATATATTGGCATAATTTTCATGTTTAATAAGCAACATAGAGTTTAAGTGTACTAACCGATGCAATAGAGACTTTAAAGCGATATTTTGATTTCTAGTTCATAAACCAATGTCCACAAGCATAATATTCCATTGTAAGCACAACGAACAGACTATTAGTCATGCCCAAACTGATTTAGCCATAAGCTTTAGATATAATTCAGTTCATTCCACAATTACTTCAACTAACATCCTAAAGCTTCAAACAGAATTCAACTATTAAACTGATGGAATAACAGTGCTATGTCAACATTTATTAAGCATTTCTCCCAACTGCCCGATTATCAAAAATTCAACATCGGTTCGATAAACAATTGACCCAAAAACAGTACCGCATTCTTAATTCCTTAATCTCGATCTACATTTGCCCAAAGAGATTTGTAACCTCAAATCAACATGCACTAACTAATTTAGTTAAATTCATTGAAAATAATCGTAATTTAGGGGCAAATAAATCCCCACCTCGAATAGGTGATCGTTCGAAGTGGCTGACTCGGCTCTAGGCGATCGAGTAGCACCAACCCTTTGGCTCTTGTTCACCACGCGCGTCAATCCCGACACCCAAACCTCATTAGATTTAAACCCCAAATAGACCCAAATTTCATTCAACAACTTAAGGTCGAATTGGGTGTTTAAAATTACGAAATTTTACCCCCAATTTGTAGAAGATTGAAATTACTAGGAGTTAAATTGCATGGCCATACCTGGGCAAGTGTTTGTGCCCCAATTCGTCACCCAAAATCCTCCATAAATATGGTGCATGCATTTCGATTCCTGTCTAAATTCACACCAAACGCTTGCCAGCCTGTGGGGGTGGTCGAATAAGGGAGTTTTGTAGGTTGGAGTGGCGAACTTTCTCTGGGTTTTGAGCATGGAAACCGTGTGTATAGTGGAGAGAAGAAGGAAGAAGATCAAGCAGAGCAAAGGAGAGAGAGAAAGAGGGATGTCAGGGGCAGGGGGTCGCGACAGGGGAGAGAAGAAAAAATGAGGTCACACGAAATTACTAAAATGCCCCTCCCTCTCTTTATTTTTTGTTCCAAGCTGTTCGATACTCGGCACCGCTAGTCTAATTCGTAATCAAAACTCTAAATCCGAAATCGATAACACGACCTCTCATCGATTACTCATTCCTAAAAATATCGAGGTCCGATTTAATGACTAACGAAACGAATTCTAAGGTTGACAACCTAATCGTATTTGGGTTCCTACTCAATTTAATACTCGTTAATAACCATTAATAACGCTTATTAAAAATCATTGAAAGATTTTCAAACCAATAGTGATAACAATAATTTTAATAGCGGCAATAATATTCTTTTTAATAAAATCATCGCTTAGAGAAAATACGATTTTATAGCGTAAAAAGGCATCATGAACAGCTTAACCGAAAATACCGTATGCAGGCCTTACACCGAGCTGTGTCCTGCTGTGCTCAGGGCACCGCCGGCGTCTGGCACGACGAGGACTGCCTTTGTATTGTCATCTCTTCCGTGTTACAAGGACGTTATAAGAACGACATGTGCAAGAAATGCATGTAGGATGTTTCACCCACCACAACCCTAATCAACTGTACGACACACTATTGGATATGGCAGTCAGGAATACCACGACAGACAATGAGGCATACTAGGTTGCCTAGCATAGGTTGGTGGGCATACCTTCATATTGCAATACCTAAGGTTTATGTGAGCATGTAGTTGAAATGGAACGGGATGAACTGTACCTGAGGGATAGGAGGCTCTCTGGCTGCAATGGTGGATGGGTTGTCCCCCACTATGGTCGGCTCACCATCGGTCTCGGCCACGATGAACAATGCACTCTTTCTGTCATCTCCTCCTTGTTGCATGGACATGAGAAGAATCATATGTGGAAGGAACATGGTGAGATGAAGCACCCACTATAGCTTGAACCAACTGCATGGCAAACTATTAGCATGCATAATAGTCATGCAAACCACGACAGACAGCTAGGCATACCCAGGTAACCTACTAAATGTAGCTAGGTATACCTTCACATTTGACGCAAGTGTCATGCCTACTCAAGTCCAAGAGAGCTCCCACATCCTCCTTAATGCTCACAAGCTCCATCAAAGGGGACTTGGCCCATGTGCTGTTTTGGAGCATCAATTCTAACCTCATCCTAAACCTTTAGGATGTGTTACTCTTCTATTTTGGGAGGGTCAAGAGGCCTTCTAACGGGTTTTGTCCATAAAAATGAAGTTAAACCCACGGAGTTCCTAAAATAGTAAGGTATATGGTAGCTGCAATTTAACCCGATTTTAGCCTGATGTTGTGGCCTTCATTATGCAAGCATAGTATGGGTTTAAAATGCTGCAAACCTACTTTTTGGGAACCTTATTATGTCAGCTAAAATGGCATTAAAAGAGTTCTAGGTTAAGTCACTGGGAGATAGGTAAAATGAAGTCACTTTCAGCAAGGTGCAGATTCTGATCCAATCTGGACCACTTGGAGAGTTTGCACTGTGCCTTCCAAATGGTAGCTCCAAATTCCTTCTCACTTGAACCATCTAAAAATAGGCTTTCCAAGCTTTCTAACAACACCTGTTTGAGTTGATTTGGGTAAGTGTGCCAGAAGTTGTAGCTGCTAGAAGTTGAAGGTTGTGCACTAAAAGTGACAGGATAGCATGTCACTATCACCTTTGCACTTGCTTTGCTTTTTTCTTTTCCCTTTGCTTTGTGGACGTTTGAAAGCCCCTTTTTCTGGTTTCTTTCAACTTATAAAAGGCTCTCATATATAAGCGAGACCTTAGGATGTAATATTCAGATTTAAATCATATGAATTAGCTCAAGCTTTCTCTCGTTAAAATTTTAAGTTGTCTTTATCCTTTCTCAAAGATAGTGAGTCCTGAGTGGAATCCTTTATTTAAGCAATTCTTGGTGGGTCCTTAATCTTGATTGGTGGCCTACCTTTTAAATCAAGTCATATCTTGTTACTAAGGGGAAATTTGAAACTAAACTCAAGCAATCTACATCCGGCCCATTTAGTTTACGCTCCATTTGGTATCAGAGCAAATCCAGGTTAGTGTTCTTGAGTTTATATCATATTTCCTTGCTTTGGTTTCATCTTTGTGAAGCTTTTCTTTTACCTTTGTTATAAAAACCATAGTGAATCTACACCTCTCTCTAGCTTAGTCTTCTCCAAACTACTTTGACCAAACACTTTCTTAAGCCAACAAAACTGTAGCCTACACTTGATTTATTCCCACAAAAATCCGTCTTTTTACTCCTTAAAAAGCCCCATAAAACAGCCAAGCACAAACCCCCACTTAAGCCTTCCATAAATTTTCCATCCACAAAACCGTGCAACCGGCCAGCAACTTAGCACAGTCACACTGTGCGCTTAAGCACGGCCTTTCCAGTCAACCTTGAACTAGAATAGCAGTACGACCTCACTGTGCCTCCAAGCACGACCGTGCCACCCCTCTCCCAGCTAGTTTTCACCCCGTGCTTCTCTAGCACAACCGTGTCTTCTCTTGTCCAAGCCTTAACCTTTCCTCTCATCCTTTCCAATTTCACCATGTCTAATGAAGAAAACCCCTCCACTGATTCTCCCCAACCAGCAAGTATGCCAAGAGCTATGAGCTTAGAACAAGCTCATATCATGAGATAAGATAATGCCATCCTAGCCTTACAACAAAGTGTGAGGCAAATTAGCAGGCAACTTGAGCAAATGACCACTCAATTAATGGCCCTCCAAGGAGGCCAAAGAGCTCAAGAGCCAAATGATTTTGGAGATGACCAAGGCTATTGTAGTGACTCAAGAATGAGAAGCAATCTAAGAAGGGGAGGTAGGGGACCTCCTATGGATGAGTTTAGAGATATCAAAGTTGAGCCTTCTGAATTCAATGGCAACTTGAATCCTGATGAGTTCCTTAAAGGCTATGATGATGAGAAAAGTTTCAAGGTTGCTAACCTCAAACTTACAAGATATGCCTCCTTGTGGTTTGAAAATGTCAAGAAGCAAAGGGCTAGAGAAGGAAGAAGGAAGATTACCTCGTGGGAGAAGCTTAAGTCTCTTATGAATAAGAGATTTCTTCCCGAAAGTTATAAGCAAAATATCTACAACCGGCTATTCTTGCTCAAGCAAAACAATATGAGTGTGGGTGAGTACATAAGGGAGTTTGAGCAACTCCTTTTAAGGGGAGGCATCCATTAACCCCAAGTGCAAACCGTGGCTCGGTTTCTGAACAAGCTAAACCCTCTTATTGCTACGAAGGTGGAACTTCAAACCTACTTTACCTTGGATGATGTCTTTAAGCTAGCTCTCAAGGTTGAGAAGAGAAAGAAGGAAAAGAATATCCTTACCAAGCCATTTCCTAAGAAGCAAGCAAGTTCAAAACCTCCATTCAAGCCCTTTATTCATCCTAAACCTGAAGGCACCTCACGGGTTGATAAGGTAAGGCCGTGGCTCTTCCTTCACCAAAGGAATTGCCTAAGAAGCTTGAGGGTAAGAAGTGCTTTAAATGTCAAGGGTATAGGCACTTCCAATATGATTGTCCTAACCGAATGGTCATGACCATGCAAGAGGTTAAAGAAGTAGATGCCGTATTGATGGAGACTCAAGAGGAAGCTCATGAGGAAGAATCAAACTACGTGGAAGAAGAGACTCAGGTTGAGGCCGATGAAGGTGAATTACTTGTCTTGAGAAGGGTTTTACTCACCCAAGAGACTCCTTATGACGAGGCTCAAAGAGACATGATCTTTCACTCCCGGTGCACCATACAAGATAAGGTTTGCAACTTGATCATTGACGATGGGACTTGCACTAATGTAGCCTCCACTACACTCATTGAGAAGCTTGGCATTCCCACCATTTCTCATCCCAAGCCATACTCTCTCAAATGGCTCAATGATGGTGGCAACATTAAGGTATCTAAGCAAGCACTCATCTCTTTTTCAATTGGTAGAAAGTACAGAGATAATGTCCTTTGTGATGTGGTACCCATGAGTGCATGTCATATACTTTTGGGTCGGCCTTGGCAATTTCATAAACATGTCATACATGATGGGTTCAAGAACACTTACTCTTTGGTCATTGATAAGCAAAGGATAGTCTTAAACCCATTACCTCCAAATCAAGTCCACAAAACTAAGCCCGGGGTGGGAAGTGAGAAAAAGAGAGACCTTCTCATGTTAAGTGAAACACGGGTTGAGAGAGCTTTAGGTAAGGGTAAGCAAGTTCTAACTTTAGTCATGCTTGAAAGCAACAAAAGCGAGGAAGTTACTCCCTTACGCCCCCTATCCGCCTCCTCTCACAACACCAAGATGTCTTTCCACAAGGCCTACTACCCAGCGTCCCTCCTATTCGAGGCATTAAGCACCAAATTGACCTCATTCCCGGTGCTCCACTCCCTAATAAGGCCGCCTATAGGTGTAATCCCTAAGAGACTAAGGAACTCCAAAGGCAAGTTGATGAATTGATGGCAAGAG
>NCQV01081581.1:0-11985 GCA_002740545.1 Lophocereus schottii
AGAAAGAGGTGCTAGTTTATAGCTAAAGTGTGCTACTCCACCCATTGCTAATAGGTTTTGGGTTAGAATCTCACTTGGGTCATCATATAGAGATACAGAGGAGGGAAATTAAATGGAAAGAACTGAGGTTTGGCCAAGCATAGCACAAGGCTCAAGAAATCTCACCCCATGATTGAAGAAGCCCATCCTCCGACAAGGCCACAACATGTACGGATCCACAAGAAACTTGACGAATAACCTGAATGAGAAGAAAACCAGCGTTAGTTCCAAAACTTGCATTGAGTATCAGCAATACAAACTGTACACAAGTAAAATTGTAAGACAGATCAATTTTCCTTCAAAAACCACAGCAATTGTCAAATTCAAGCCTCTAAACTGTCTTTGTGCTATGCGCCTCTCCCCCCCCCTCCCCCACCAAAAAAAAAGTCTTTGTGCTTCCATTCTATGAAACAGGAGAAGGTACAAGATTTTCAAGGTTCTGAGTCTAACAGAACCAGTCTTTCCACAAATTCAAGGTAGGGTTGGGGGCAGGGGGCGCCAGCAAACATCCTGCATTGGAATGGCTCTTGGAAAACGGACTTGAATTAGACAGAGAAAATGCGAGGTAAAATACAAGGAAGCGAGCAGTCAATTGTTACTGAAATTTTACTCCATGAAAACTGAAATGCAATGACAAAATAAACATTCCATCAACTAATCCAAGTAATCACTGTCAATCCAACAACCAGAGAGAACGGTTACCGTGTTTGGTGCGAAGGCTCCCCAAAATAGACGAGGATAATCTGATCCCTGTGGGCAAAGGGGAGAATGCATAACAACATAAATCAAAAGTAAAGAAGAAAATTAATACAAAACCAATCGAATGGTTACCTGATTTTGGCCCCAAACCCACAGTCTACCAATTGATATTGTCCCATCATTTTCACGAGGGGCTGCAATAGCAGCAGTACAGTTTGCTCCACAAGATACAGATTTCACAATTTCAGACTCTAATAGCTTCACCTTTTCCGGGGATTTCCTACTTTCCTCAGTTCCATCCCCCAACTGGCCAAAGTCGTTTGCTCCTGCCAAAGATATCTTTGTGACTACGTGTAATTATCAAGATTCCAGAGAAACAATAAACCAGTAGACCAGCTGAGACACAATCCAGAGACTATAACAACATAGGTTCAAAGATGATAACATAGGAATTGTTATCCACTGACACCAAAGCAAGCAGCTGCAGCAGAATTGCACAATCATGAACCAAGAAGCACAGCCACTAGACAGCAGATTCAAGTCAACAAGAACTTAAAAATCACATCGCAGAAGAAACCATTTGAAAATAGCCCCCTTCAGTTTGTTTTTGTCATGAATACCAAATGACTAAGTTTTCAAACAACTTGCTACATCAAGAAATGGAATTCAACAGCTAATAATGCCATCATTGCTATGAGGTCTCCTTACTTCTCTGTTAGTTTAGCTATTGTTGGCTTGTGAGGGCCACAGTTCATACCACAAACCACAACAAGAAAAAGACAAATCCAAAGGGAACATATTAGCCAGCAACCAAAAACAAAGAGCAGAACCGGAAGCATCCCCTGTGCAAAGAAAATCCAAATAAAATTGCAAATAGATGAATTGCCAAATCTCCATGCAGAGTATTCCAACGAGGATAGTGCAGCTAGCTATTCCCCCTGTTACAATGTTTTACACATTTCTGTGCACATACATCAAAAGAATCATTCGATGTCTTTCTTCACCAATGGCAAAATCTGTTTCAACCCAATGATGATTTTACTATCAATCCATCAGGAACCCATCCCCAAAACATGCAACTAGAATACTCTCTTGACACTTCTTAATAAGTCCTTTCTCACCCAATAAAAAGCCAGTTCTTAAATGGCAACTTGACGTCAAATAATTACAATGCCTAATAACGGAATATCATAAAGTCACAGTATTTGTGCTTTATTTCAACAACATAGGAAGAATTTCAGGTTACACAGAAATTTCACACTGCAGGAGGATGGATTTTTGAGGAAACAGATATGAACCCCAAGTAAAAAGTGACCCATCTGAGGCTATAGCTGCGGTATGCTCTCGGCCACAAGCAACATCCAACCACCGGGTGCTGATCCCTGCCGTGCACCCAAACAGCTCTGCAGGCAGCTGCCTTGGTATCCTCAATTTCTTATCTTCCTCAGTCCTCCCTGTCTGTCCGTGCTGGTTGTAACCCCAAACATATATGGCACTCTTTGTAGGCAAAGCAACAGACTTCGAGTCCCCAAGGATTTCATCAATATCCATTTCTAATAACCAAACCGAATTTGAAAAAACCTAGTAAAATTTTCAATACAATTTCAATGA
The DNA here is from genome assembly GCA_002740545.1 of Lophocereus schottii. NCBI lineage: Eukaryota > Viridiplantae > Streptophyta > Magnoliopsida > Caryophyllales > Cactaceae > Lophocereus > Lophocereus schottii. The sequence goes on from NCQV01081581.1 coordinate 2,350, forward strand.
GTCAACGCACAATCAAGCTTGTGGTGATCAAATTTGCATTAAGATTGAAATGTTAATCGCAAAATCACCTTAACTTTAATTTGTTTTCAATGTCAAATGTAAAATTAAAACTTCAATTCCAGAAAAAACAAAAAAAGAGATTGGGAACCCTACATCCCATGAATTGCAGAGTTCAACTAGTAGAACACAACTGAAAATTAGAAATTCCAGCAAGTCAATGCAGAGCCTAGCCAGGGGAAAAATTCATGGATTGGAATTTAAATCGAAGGCATTGCTTAATTCTATTGTAACAGTACTTGGATTGGATCCCCCCCCCCCAACCACACACACCGAGGGAAAAGTAGTACATTCCTACGATACAGGAAGAAATTGAAAACCCCAAGTCAATTCCAACCAAAACAAAGTGCATCAACACATAACAGGCAATCAAAATATGAAATTTTAAACACCAAATAGATTTCAACTCCGATTCATCAACAACAACAATAACTCTCAGCGCAGGTCCCACCTTCGCCGGGTCTAATCTTTCAACTCCAATTCAGTGAGATGAAATTGAAATAATAACTCCACCCCCAAAATAAAAAAAGGGTCAATGCAAGATTGAGCCTTACCTTAGTTTTGTCTTGATTTTCAGGCTGATCAAGCTGACAACGGACCTTGCCCAAGAAGAAATAATAACTCCAAGAATAATAAAACAGAGAGAATGGTGTCTGACAATAGAGGAGGAAGAAGAAAAGCTGGGAAATTTGAGGAGAGAGAAAGCGATTGAATGGATGATGATCTCTCTTTCTCTCTCCCCTCTAATCTAAATCAAGGTCAATACAAACAAGGATACCGGGAGCTGAATGAATGAATGCAGGAATCAATGGAAGATTCAGAATTGCTGTATTTGTTGTTCCGAAAACCTGGGGAATCTGATCTCTGATGTGGTCGGCATATGATAAAGAAATTTTTTTGGATTAACCTATCAATTTTCTTTCAAGGATTCCCCAAATTAATCGTACGTGGGGAAAATTTTTTTGTCTGCTCTAATGAATGACTAATTTTGAAGTATATACAATCAAAATTGCTGACTTTTCAAACATTTTGGAAAAAGTTCTATAGCTTTTTTCCTTCTTTTTTTTTCCTTCGTGTTCAATGAACGGTGATGCTTATGTTTATCATAGGCTCGAGCTGACTAATTGAAGATGGTTATTATCAGAGTAAAACTACGGAGAATTTGAGAAAAGAGTTTTAAGAACAAAAACAAACTTATTTTAAATCTGATCTTGGAACTTGTAATTAATACATTTGACTTTTAATCTTATATGAAATTGGTGTTTTTAATTTTTTTGCTGTAAGAGCGAGATTTTGGTTGGAAGGGTAGTTTTGCTTTCTAGTTATAAACTTTCAGACCATATGTTCACATTTGCCAACTTAGAGTTGAAAGATTACTGCTATAGGTGGACAACAAGTCGGGTATTCATTAGGCTAAGTGGTTCTACCCATTAAAGCATATTAACGGATTGGCCTATTGACAACTCGTTTAGTGACCCATTACTTTAGCAATATACTTTTGACACTAATTTATATGCCACAATCCGTTCAACTCATTGTCAACACTTTATACATAATAATAATTATTGTACATAGTTTTTTGTGCAAGTTTGATCCATTTTGAAACGAGCCAAATGCGAATCACATATTAGCCGACCCAACTCGACCCATTTATTTACATAAAAGGTCTTACCAAACCCAAATCATTAATGGGCCGACCATGATACGACCAGATCATTTCATAAATAGGTTGACCTAACCCGATCCGACCTAGCCCGTTGTATACCCTTAATTACTATTTTCTAGTCGTTGGTGGTCATGAGGGGCTAAATTAAATCTCACCAAATTGTCAGCCAAGTATTACCAAGTAGCATGATACTCGGTGCTCCTAGGCCCTTCGCAGCATGACTAAGGATGTGTAGACATGAGTTCAGGTATAGATGCATTGCCTTGCCCATTGATCAAAATGTGAAGGATCATTTTGGTAAGGGAAAGTAGATTGCAGTACAGAGAGTACATTGCAGTACTGATATCATCTGACTGATTGTCTGCTTGTTCCTCGTATAAGCATAGCCAAACACTTGAATTTGATGTACTCTTCTAGATGTCATTAAGCCAGGTGAATCTTGGGTTAAAGGATAGTGCTCGAAAAGTGCAGTACCAGTGTATTACTCTGCACTCAACTGATGAAATGCAAGCTTGGTTTAGAGATTGATCTCTGAGCTGCCCTAGGTCAATTGCAGATTTATGGCTTAATGGGCAAAAAAAATCTAGACAAAGGCATTGTTTGGTAAACAGCTGTTAGCTGTTAGCTGTTTGAATTAGCTGTTTATAAAAGAAGTGTTTGGTAAAATTAGCTGTTTTTAAAAAAGATATTCAGTAAAATTTCATTTGTGCCCTTATCTCTAAATTACTTTTTAATTAAGAATAATTTTTTCATTTACTAGTTATCTTATTTTCTTTCCAAAAAGAAGTAAATCGATGTTATATGTACAAATTAACTTTATTGATAAAATCTTAATTTGTTACTAGTTGTATATAATTTGTATTCTTATTAATCTTTTTTTTCTTTTCAATTTGTGTATATCTATCCACATGATAATTATGTCTTAAAATATTATCTTGTCATTTGCTACATATTTTACTATTATGAATTGAAATTTATATATTCAAATGATTTAATCTTGAATAGATTAAATTTAAATAATAGACAATGTTAAATATCACTACAAAAGACTAATGGCATATGATGTAATTACTTCAAACTCTTGGATAGTTATGTCATTTTCACAAACAGCTATTCCCAAAAGGCTAATGAAAATAGCCTTTTGAGAAATAGCTTTTTGGGTCCAAACGGCTCTTCCAAACAGCTCTTCAACCAAATACCAATTTAGCTATTTTGACTCGGTCCAAACAGCTTTTTCAAATAGCTCTTCAACCAAATACCAATTTAGCTGTTTTGACTAGTCAAAACAGCTAAAACCTCCCAAAAAGCTCTTTTTTCCCTAAAAACTCTTGCAACCAAACACCCCCAAAGCTAGTGTTGCTTTAAGAGGCCAGTATTATTTTGGGGCTCCATCTCAAAGTCGTATAATAGACTTTCTATGTATCACTTTCTTCCTGTACTTCCAATTCAAATTTTCTTCCCCATCCTGTGTTCGAACTGTGGTTGCTTATCCAAATTAGATGGCATGCTTTTTACCCTTGATTCTGCTGCCCCTGAGGATGGTGTCAACAGGAAAGAATTATATCAGCAGAAGTTTGGTTCTGAATCTGGCCAAATAACAGCTAGAAATAGAGGTAAATTCCATCTACCAGTGGTTTGTACATTATTTCATTGGTATCAGTTTTTTTTTTCCTTTCAAATTAAATGACTGGTTGTCAATTGACATTTATTTATTTTATGTAACTATGGCGGAAGCACCTTGTATAGTTATACTTACCATGCCAGGCAACAAGGGCTTAATAAGCAACATGATCATGTTGAAGAATCTTCTTTGGCTACTTCACAAAAGCAAAGCACATAGGTGACAAGTATGTCCTCATTCAACATTCGCAGATTGTCTTAGCTTTGCAAACAACTTTCTCTCATGCTACAAAAGAAGGCGTAGCTAGTTTTTCGAGGATCCAAACACTGGTCTTAACTCTTAAGGAGTTGAGGTATTTCTTCCTACAATTTTGGTTCTATTTGTTAACGATTTCCAGTGATTTCATCCTGTTCGAGCCCTTTAATCGTTGCTTTGTCTTCTACGCACCTTAAAGGTACCTGAAGAGTCCAATAAATACAATGTGTGAACATAAATGCCCTAAAAAATTACACCTTAATAAGCTCTTTAAGAAACCCTTCTATCATTGCTGATCAACCCCTTTATCACAGGCTCCTGAGATGTTCCAGGGAGCTCTCCAAGTTTCAACAAAGTAACACCAAGCTACCCTCAATACTACACCATGATTATCCTCCATTGATAATTTACTCTGTATTCTCAATGCTACCCATCTTCTTCATTGTAACTTGTTTGTCTCTGACAATTGGTTATCTTCTTGTTTTCAGTTAATTACACACCCAGCTTCCCAGAACTTATGTATACAGTTAGGTGGCGTGTCTTGGTGGCGGGTGTTATTAAATGAACTATAATTCTGACATTGATACATGTAATGCTTGTGCTAATCATTCAAATAATGTGCCCCACGCTATTGAAACCCGCTAGATCTTCTGGAATGGCCTAGCCGTTATGGTCAAATCAAACTGAAAGGATAATGTAGGCGTTGGATGGCCTCGGATGATTAGTAATTAATAAAATGATTTTGGAGCTTAGTTCCCTCTTCTGCACCAAAAAAAAAAAGAAAAAAAATCAAACCAAAAGGCCCATCAGATAGTAACCTTGATCTTTGTTCAATTCATGTGATTCAGAAATTCTTCATAGGAAATTCATTACTCGTATAAATCATCACTCTTGCAAGCACCGTTTGGACCAAGTGATAAGTACGTAAGTATTCCTCCTTAGTATAAATGGCTGGGAGGTTCAAGTTCCATCCAATGCAACCCATTCCATATTACAAGGTTTTTTCCTCTTACGCTTTCTCGTCATGGGCTACTTACCCCCCTAGATTTAAAAGGTAGACTGGTCTGACCATCAAAAAAGAAAAATATAAATCAGCTCTTTGATGGGGAAAGTTACTCCAGTAAATTGTTTTGAGCAATTTTTATGAACATATGCTAGTGAGCAATGTCATAAGCAATTAAAAAATGTAACCTACTCACTAGATTTTATATATTTTAGTAAATAAGTCTTCTGAAAATTGGCTACTTTTAGTAAGTATAATATATCTTAATGAGCAAATTTCTGCTAAAAGGATGGTATGATTTGTGAATTTAACTAACCCAACTAGGCAGGGTTGGACCTTCATTGTACGTCCTGATATCTCCAACAATCGTTAACCAATTTTTTTGTAAATTTTTACATGAAAATAGTCAAAAGTTGTAAAATTGTCAAATAAACACTCATAACAAGTAATTAACATGTTATTATCATACCTCTGTTTGCTTGAATTGTATGTGCAAGAATAAGACTGTTTACATTTAAATCTTCTCAAATCATGCGAACTTGGAACACATATTGAGAATTATTATTATTATTATTTAACAGTAAATAACATTTATGAAGTTCAAAAAAATATAAAAATATGTATTGTCAAATTAAACTTTTGGATCCGCGACTGCACTAGGGACCTCCCCTTCAGAAACTGTCACTGCCCACACGCCATAAATAACGGCTCGTTTGGCCAAGCATTTCCCATGTCCCTCCTCCTCTTCAGAAACTTGAGCCTTTCAGGAGCTTCGCAATCTTTGCCTGCCCTATACCAATTCGCTCACTACCGCAAGGTTGCACCTGTAAGTAGTCTTCCTTCTTCTATAATTTCCTCTTCTGGGGCACCTGTCAATTTTATTTTGTCTTGTGGGCATTGATGAAATTAAGCGCCAAGCTTGAAGGAGCTTGTTTCTGTTTCAATTGGAGTCAATTTCTTTGATGTTAAGATGAAATTCTTGCTATTTTGGATAGTTCTCATCTGTAATCAAGATAGTCTTGTCGGAATTTCACTAAAGTTGGGATCTTTGAGAATCAGCAAGCAATTGAGTTGCTGATCCATTGGGAACTGAGGTTCTTGGATTTGTTTTACTTGAACCATTTTCTCTGTTTGATCATACCATGAGATGCTGCAAGAGAAAGAATGAATTCCTTAAGAACTGTGCATTACATATATGCTGATTTTCACAAGTTTCCAAGAGTTGAAAGGTTGATAAGAAATCAAATCGCAACAAAATGTTTCTATGTATTAAGATAGATGTGCGTGATATTCCATGCATCTAATATTTCTAAGCCCCTTTGCAGCGTAATTAAGAATTTATTGATCTGAGTTCAGGTTTAGATGCTTGCTTATTAATAATGAACACATGGAGAAGGGATTACCTTGCATATTGACCAAATAGTGGACGACCCTTTTTTTAACAATGACCCAAACTGAGGTAGTCAAGAGAGAAGTAGATCGTAATGATATTATTTGACTGATTGCCTGTTGGCCCTTTGGTGGCACGCTCTAAGTGCTAAGCGGGTAAAGTAAGGGTAAGGTCCAGTCCGGTCCAGTCCGATTGGTAAGGGGAGGGGAATAGGGTTGAGGCTAGGCTCAAGCCATTCCGTTTGTCTGTTATGCGGTCTTCCTCCAAGGAGGAAATTGTTGTCCCAAGACATGGACTTGTCGGTCCTAGTTGGAGCGTAATCTAGATGCCATCAAGCCCTGGAGCTGTTTGACCATCATATTTTCTCTGCTAGATTAGATTCTCGCTTTGTCATATAAGTTCATTTCTACGTGGCTACCCAAAAATATCCTGGAAAAAGATAATAACTATAATAGAGATAGGAGATCTTGAGTTAAACCAGTTTTGGAAAAAATGGATAAAATGGAGAGTGCAGTTGAGGAAATGCAAGATTGGTGCAGAGATTAATGTTAGGGCTATTTCAGGTGAACTGCCGATTTATGGCTCAATCATCAGCTAATGGCACTGGGAAGAAGAACATACGCATTGATATCAGTTCAGACACAGTCTGCCCATGGTGCTTTGTGGGCAAAAGATATCTAGACAAAGCTATTGCTGATTCAAAAGATCAGTTTGATTTTGAGGTTTAGTCGTGCAGCCCCTGTAGACTTTCTCTGTGTCCGTTTTCTTCCCCTATTTCACATTTTCTTCCTCATTTAGCTTTTGAACTGTTGTGGCTCTTATAGCTTAGATGGAAACCTTTTCTACTGAATCCTTCTGCACCGAAGGAGGGTGTCAACAAGATAGAATTCTACAGGCAGAAGTTTGGCTCTGGAGCTGAACAGATACATGCAAGAATGGCAGAGGTACACATGCATCATTACATGTTATCTCATCAATATTAGTTTCCTTTCCTTCAACTTAAATTATAGGCTACGAGCTCATTTCTGATTTAAATGCAGGTCATGAAGAGTCTTGGCTTGGAATATAACATGGATGGGCTAATGTAAGGGATATCTTCTCATATTCATGAAGAGATAATTTGTGCATGCTGCAAAACAACCATGAACATTTTTTACTTGTATGTGATTACAGCGGGGATACGTTGGATAGCCACAGGCTTATATATTATGGTGGGCAACAAGGACTTGATAAGCAACATGATCTTGTTGAAGAACTTTTCCTTGGCTACTTCACACAGGCAAAGTATATCGGTGACAGGTATGTCTTTCTTCATTCAGCATCATCTGTTTGTTGTAGCATTTTAAACATCTTTGTGTGATGTGAGAGCATTTTTTTCCCAACTATTTATCTTCATCGGTTTGTTGAAATTGTAATCTATGGGGGTCCTGTGTTCCGTATTCATAAGTTGAGCATTCACCTCGGTATTTCTTAGCTGTTATGCAATTGACATCATTCTCAACGTGCAATAATTTTTTCCGTTTCTCATTTTCCCTTTTCTGGGGCAGGGGGGAGATTGGTGCTTAACGTCAATGTATCACTGTGGATGAATTATTCCCCCCCCCAAAAAAAAAAGAAAAGACAATATCCAAGTCATGCATCATTTGTTGGTGCAGGGACTTCCTTGTGGAATGTGCTAAGAAGGTTGGGATAGAAGGTGCAGCTGAGTTTCTTGAGGATCCGAACAATGGTCTTAAGGACGTATATGAAGAGCTTGAAAAATACTCAGCAAACATAAATGGTGTCCCACATTTTGTGGTAAGTACTTCAAAAAAATCCTATCTTGCTCAGATGTTCAATAAACCCCATATCGACATTGATCGACTGCTTCTCTTACTTTTCTTTTCCTTTCTTTCAATTTTGACAGATAAATGACCAGCAGAGGTTGAGCGGCGCACAGCCCCCTGAGGTGTTCAAGAGAGCTTTCCAGGTTGCAGCAAAGTAACACCAAAAGACTGTACTAGTAGTGTATCTTCTCGATGTTATTGGTGTCATTAATATGTTTCGCTTCAAACAATCTGTTGTTTTTTGGTTTTGAGATTGTTACACACCCATTTGGCCATTTCACCATAAATGGTGTATGAAGCTTGAATAAATGCGTGGTAATTGTTGAATTGATATCTGTAATAGTTCTTTGATCATTCATATACTTTTTCCAACATTGTTAAAGCTTTCCAAGTTTTCTAACTTTGGCTTTGTCTGCGACGGAGATTGAAGTAGAGGTTAGTAATTTGTAATGGTTAGAGGTTTATGTGGTGTTTTACAAAAGCTACTCAAAGTTATTTTATATAAATCTACTACCTCAATAGTTATATTTACCAAACATATTTATTTTAATATAAACCGCTAACCACTAAACACTAGTAAGTCACAACTAATCGTTTGTAAAACATTAACAGCTAGTAAAACAGCTAATCGCAACCAAAACAGCTAATTTACTGCACATGCCTTTATTTCTATGGCAAAGTCGTGCCAGTCTAATCTAACAATGCACTACCACTGAAGCATGATGGGTCTCTTCACATTGTGTGATGAAGAAATTCTCAATATGAAATCCTCGAGAGGAAATTTTCCTAAGATTCCTAAAACTATGGAATTTGATCAGTGAAAATGTTAGGACATTACTCTAGGCTCTTGTTTGGTGCTATTATACCCACAATTACACCAAACAAAGCAGCGCATATGTTTTACAAGAAAATACACAATCACTTAGTTGTCAATAAGCCACTGGTATCCCGACAATGGCAAAGCAGTGCAGAAATTTATTTTTGACAATATTCACAAGTAAAAGAAAATAAATCCACTAGTTAAATTGGGGAAATACAGGGTGTACAGTAAATCACAGCCAGAGCGGCAAATCCACTGCTTGAAATCAGTGGCTCAATCAAATCCATATACATTGACATGAGTTTTTGCACCGCATCCTGGTCAGGCCTAGGCCCCAACTGGAAATCCCAGGCACCAACAAAACACATTTCATAAAGTGGAAGAAATTTACAAGCAACTCCCCAAACTTTTCATTCGAAAAAAGTTTCCATAGACCCTCCTTGCTCACTCATAATACAAAATTCTTTTCGGACTTGGGAAAATGACTTGTGAGCTGAAAGAAGGGATGACAAGACTAAATGTGTGGTGAAGTACAACTTTCATTCTATACTTTCACAGGTGCAAAAGAACACCTCAAATCTCAAGTATTCACAATGACTATACATCTCCCCCTCTTTTGGGTTTCCTCTATGTTTGCTGATCACCTTCTTCTGCCTCTGGCTGCTACTTGCATGATATGGGCCAAATTCAAGGAGACTCATCGAATGCCATCAACTACAAAAATTGAACCAGACAATGTGCGGGTCTAACATAAGCAATATTATCTTTACAACATGAGGTCAACAAAGAGGAAAAGTAATCACAAGTTCAAGTTTCAAAAACACAATCAACTTTCTTTTTCATTAATTCATAACAACATGTCAAAAAAAGCATAGTTCTCTCGACGGATATGTCTAGTGCATCCTCATGTGCAATGCAAGGAAAAGGAGCACATAATCATTCTCCACGTGTGATGACCTGAAATAGAAGAACTCCTGTCCTATGGGCTAACCAATCAG
>NCQV01081599.1:4485-19181 GCA_002740545.1 Lophocereus schottii
ACGTAGCAAGCACTGGAATTGAGAGTTGACTCCTTTTTTTTACAGCCAAATTGCCGATTGGCTAAAACTGTGCATATGAGTATTAGCAGCAATGCAGCATCTATCGAGGATTTCATGGCATATGGCATCGAAATATCGCTTCTGCCGTATTTAACAAATAGTTATTAGCTGTTTTAATTAACTACTTATATTAATTATTTAAATTAATTATTTTTAGAAAAAATAATTGATAAAAATTAATTATTTTTAAAAAATATATTGGTTAATTTTCATTTAACCCATTTATGAATTGATTTTTAATGAGATGTATGTAATTTTTTCAAATTTATAGATAATTATGTCATTTCTACAAAAAAACTCCTCCCAAAAGGTTAATGGAAATAGTTTTTCAAAAATAGCTGTTTGCAGCTAAACAGCTTTGTAAACAATTCTTTATCAAACATCATTTAACTATTTGACTTGCTCAAAACAACTAAAATCTTCCCAAATAGTTATTTTCCCATAAACAGCTATTGTTAATTTGTTAACAAGCACCTGTCTCAAAAAGCAAAAAGAAAACCAATATAAAACAAAATAGGATGAAATATGGCAACTGTTAATCTAGGCAGTTAAATCTCCAAATTGTATGGTATTTATACACAAAATATTGTGCGAATTATTAAGATCACTAAAAAGTATAGCAGTATTATAATTGTTTTCATACGCTTGTAAGACAGTAAAACTGTCACTTATCTAGATACAGTTATCAAATAACTTTAGGCAGTAATGCTTAGAAGCTCCTTCTTGTTCTATTGAGCACCTCCAACGTACCAATCATTATAAATCTCTCATCTTTCGTCTATGAAGGTAGGTCATTATCTCCGATTATTACGTATAACACAATAAGATGATGGATATCTTGAAGGGATTGCAATGGCCGTTAGGCCTGACTAAGGCCCGTTAGACTCCCAACTTAAAGGGCATGGCGTCTAATTAAATGGGATCCAATGGATCTTAAGCAGGTGTGGGTCTGAGTGACCCTGAGTCGGCTTCAAGTTCGGGTTTGTAAAAATTAAAGACTTATTCATACTTATTTTTTAAAAAAAATGTACGAATTAACTAAACCATACGTTCAAGTGATTAGTATTTTCTAAATTTAGCTATCTTGTGTTGCACTACTTCCCCACACTTACAGTTACTGCCCCTCGTCTCAATCCCTCTGTACTCTCCTCACACACTTAGCCGCATATCTCACACTCTCTAACCCACTGGATCCAATTCTCTCACTTTAAATGAGCATTGTTTTTTATATCAAATGGCATAATTTTTAAACTCAATTCTTTGTCAATAGAATGTGATAATTCATGTTGGAATGTAAAAAAAATAAAAAATCTATTGCAAAAGAAAAATCTTTAATTTGAAAAATGGTTGTAAACCGCTGAAGACCTATATGAACCCATTAGACCTATACGATATGGATTTGGACCTCAGCTTTCTAGACCTAATGGATCTTGAATGGGTTTGGGTCTAGATGGACCTGATCCATTGCCAATCTTTAGTGCGAGCCATGTCTTTTGCTGCCTCCCTCCATATGAAAATACGGAATATGTTTTTTTGGTGATTGTAAGGTCTCTCGGCTTCGTTTAACTTCGATTTAATAAAATTCTCTTAAATCTTTGACCTCTCATCCACACCCCAAAAATAAATAAAAAGGTGAAATTAACTTTTCAACTACTTCTTGTTAATATAAGTACAAATCCGTCCTTTTGGTCCCAGCAATAGGTTGCATACTGGTAAAGTGACTGCTTTATTTGTACCAGAAGAAGAAACACAAAAAAGAGAGAGAGATTACATTATTTTTAAGTGTTATTATTAGTATCCCATGGTTTACAGACACTCAACGCTGGTTAGTATCTTTGTACACGTTGGATTCCATGTTATTTAATATCATGTTAATTATTGTCCTAAATTAAAATTTTCACCTTCTTTGTGTGTGTTCTTAAAGATTACAAACTAAAAATAATATCTAGGAGCTTCTTTAATTTACAAGGCATAGCTACGTCATAAAATTTAATAGTTATTTGCACATATAACATTAAAGCTTGGTGTTTTTCTAAGCCCTTTTATTTTTTTTTAAAGAGTTGTGAAAAATGGTGGAGTTATTTTTTATTTAATGCCTGATGTCATTTGCTTTTGTGTCAATTTTTTTCTCTTTTGTGTTGCAATGGATGAACTACTACTAGAAGGCAAAACGAATTTTCAACACAATTTGACACAAATATGACAGAGAACATCTACTTAGGGTTTGTTGTTTCTGCAGTTGTAACTAGCGGTCAGCATTTGGAAGCAGTTAGGAGCGGTTGTGAGTAGTTGAAAGTGATTTTGATCAGCATTTAGCAGTTGAGAGTGAGATTGTGAAAAGTTGAGAGCCATTGTGAGTAATTGGGAAGCAGTTGGGGCATTAGGAGCCTTTATAATTAGCATTTGTAAAATACTTGGAGCAGCTGTGTCATGGACTTGGGTCTATAGACTTCAAGATGTTATACATTTAGGGAGATAAGCTTTTTTTTAAATAAACTAATTGTTTTAAGGTATAAAATTATGAAAATAGGAGGTGTGTTTTATAATATTAAAACAATTTGCCATGTTGATAACTGGAGTATACAAACATAAGTTATTTGGGGTGCATAGTAGCAACAGCTTTTTGCAAAACAAAGGGTTTTTGGGGAATTAGTTGTTCTGATAAATTCAAAACAATTAAATGGATGTTTGGCAAACAATTATTTTCCCCAAATTTTTTTTCTTTGGTAAATATTATTTTCATTAGCTTCTTCAAAAGAGTTTTTCATAGAAATAACACATTTGTCAAGAATTTTAAAAAAGTACACTACATGCCATTAACTTATATTTTGAACAATATTGGTTTCAAAAAAAAAAAAAATAAGAAGAGTACAAAGTGCAATTGCGTGTTACTTGGAAGAGCTATATTAATACTTCAATAGCATTCGAATGGGACCTGATCTTGAGGAATTAAAATAGTATGTGCATCTCCCCTTTTTTGGGACCCCCCAAAAAAAAATCATTGAAGTTGCATTGTGTTTTTTATTCATTGCATTCTTTTAGGTCAATGAGTGTGTATTCGGATTTATGATTTTGTGAGTGTATTATGCCAAGTTTATTAAGTTTTCATGCCATGCACCTTTATGAATGTTTGGTACGTATATTGAGTCTTACTTTCAATTATTTAGTTAATCAACTTTGGATTGATGCAAGTACATGTCAACATTTGATATTATTTTTTATGTCGATTGAGTATGATGAAGATAAATTCATTAGAAATTCATATGAATTTCAATTTCAATTTATAAACCCCAAAAAAAATCAAATGAATAACAAACTTATGTTACAACATGTATCCATAATTTAGATAAATACAAATCCAAAAAGAAATAAGATAAATAATGAATACAGATTGAATTAGTAAGAAAGTAAGGCTTTGTGAATGAAGCTAACTTATACAAATTCAATTATTTGTGAAAAAGGATGGCCATTAACATAAAATATATGTTATGTTTAAAAAAAAATGCAATAAGAGAATAAGTGGAATTTTACCAACCATCTTTCTTATAAATAACTACCTTTACTGAATGTTTTTCTCTTCAAACAATTAATGCAAATAATTAATTTAAACAAATAATCGCTGACAGCCAGTACAAATAACTAATCTAATAGTTGTTTATCACACAGAGCCATGTTTTGCATACAAAGTACAAATACAAAATGCCCCAGACTTTATGGCATGCTCTTTTGGTGGAGATGGAAGAGGTCCTAGCCCATTTCATTTCCTTTCATTTTCAATTATTTCAGTGTACTCCTTAAAGAAACCCACTATTTGCCACTTCTATTCTTTTTCATTCATTCCCACACTTGATATCAAAAATGCTCTACTCCTTTTCAGAATATGTCCCGTTCATTCAATTCAATTTCATCATATTCATTCCTAGTATTTTCCAATTTTTTTAAAAATACTATTCCTTCCTATTTCATTCATTTTCATTTCGTTTCATTTATTTCTATTTTATAATTTTTCATTTCATATAAAAAAAAACTTTTAATGGAGCTGTTGTCAATCATAGGGATGTTGAAAATTAACCGAACCAAAAATTTATGAACGAGCCCCAGTACCCAAACTGGAATATTTAGGTTTTCAATTTGGATACCGAACCGATTATTTATTTTTTTAAAAATTTTCGGCTCAGATACAATTCACAACTTCGGATATTTGGATATCTGATAACCCGTTAAGTTTATATATATGTGTGTGTGTATGTGTAACATAGTAGCATATCATGGGCGGAGCCACTAAGGTGTAAGAGATGTTAATTGACACTCCAACTTTTGGGGTAAATATATATACACTTATACAGAGAGAGAGAATATTCTGGCGCAAATCAAATTTTATATATAGTAATTCGTTCTTATTTGCTTCACAATGACATGAGTATCATAGTGGTTAGTTGCTTGTTGCCTTTTGTGGGCGATAGCATGCTCGACTCCTCGTGTCTCGGCCTTCTGTGTATTTTATTCGGACGCAAAGAAAACAGTGATGTGCAATGATTGCTTCCCATTTCTTTCACAAAGATGTAGGTAGCATGATGGTTGGCTACCTATTGTTATGTATGAGCGGTTGTATGTTTGACTCTTTGTGCAAGTGTTTTTTGGGGATTTTTTAAAATTTTTGCGAGTTCACTTAAAATTTTTCTCTAATTTTCTTTTTCGATTTGCAATGTCTAGACAGTCAACCAATGCACGTTGAACTACAAAACTCCACGCCCACCCCATAACTCTCCCTCTCTATCTGCCCAGTTGCCTTGCCGGTCGCGGGTTGCCCGTCACCGCCTTCTACCACCACTAGTGCCACATAGCAGCTGCTCCAATTCCAAATTTGAGATAAATCCAAAAACTCTCCAATTTTTGTTTTAAATTTTGTTATTTTGTAAATAATTATATTTTAGGAATCAACCTCTCTATTGGTAGGAATACTAGTAGGGGTAAGGTTGCCTACAGTTGGATCTCCCCAGACCCCGCGAAAGCGGGACCCACACTGGGAGTTGTTGTTGTTGTTGGTTTGTAAATAATTATATTTACTTCACTGATTTTAGTTAGATTCATGTTTAATAATTGATTAACTTAGCGATTTACTCATGATTCATGAATTGAAAAATGAGGAGTTTTACCTAATCGTCTTCTTAGTTGAAGATTTAAAGTGAGGCTAATTTAGTTTGTAATTGCTTGCTTGTTTATGTTTAATTTACTATTTTTTATTGAATTTGTGTTGAATAAGTGATTAATTTAGAGATTTAAAGTTTATGTTATGTATATTATTAATCTCAACACCTCTTACTTTGAATCCTAACCCTGCCCCTGAGTTTATGGAATGGGAGAGGGAAGGTTTTAAGGTTTGAAGAAGAAAGAAACACCCTAGACCCTACTCATTTATTCTAGCCACAGTCGCCGCAATTACATTTCAATTACTTGTATTTCATCGTTATAGTGTTCTTTACCTCTTTATTTTAAACACAAATCAAACATAATGGTATATTTACTAATCTTATATGTATTGGCATTTTCAAAAGTATTCATTAATGGAGTGGTTTATAGAGAGCAAAATAAATGAGGGAAATAAACGTCTATTTGGGTTACATAACTTTCGTCCCTTACCCGTGATCTTCCTACCTCCAATTTCCTATTTGTTTACATTACACAAATAAGTACAAATTTGGCATAAAAGTATTTCATTTTTAATTTAAAATCCAACATATTTTAAATACATTTAAAGAGAATTACTCTAAAAAACTAATATACTATATGTAAGATATAAAAAAAATGAAGATTTCAAAAAACAAGTAAAAAGAAAACTGGGTTAGCAGGCACTAGAAAAACCAGACAAAAGTTCTAGAGGACCCAAAGTTTTCGATTCGATTTCAATTTATTATTTTACTAACGCAAAATTTTAGATACTCGAATCGAAATCTGTTTTAGTTCGGACATTCGAACCAGAATACCTCTATATGTGAGTTAATCATCTGCTTTCAGTAATTCTATTGTACATACCCATGTACCTTGTTAGGTGCACATATTTATAAGAGGCATCATATAATTGGGTAAGCCTCTTATTCATTTTCCGCAATCCAACAAACATTTTTGTAATTCTTTCAACCCAACTGATTAGAACAAGATATATTATAGAGAACAAAATATACACTGTTAAAAAGAAAAAATATACTATAAATAAAAAAATATATTATAAAAATAAAAATATCCTATGAGAAGTAAAAGGTACCGGTAGAACAGAAAAGATATCCATGCTTTAGTAAATAAATTAAACAAAAGGGAGAAAAAAAGAGGGGAAACAGGCGAGAAAAAAAATCAGGCACCGTTTTTAGTTTGTACTTTCTTTCTCTCACTACGAACACCTGTGTACGTACGATCCCTACTTCAATCCATCGCGCGCGCGTTCTTTCTTACGATCGAAGAATGCGGGTACGTACAAATTGTGTTTCCTTTTGATTTAGCTCCTATATTGATTTTTGTTTACGAGAGATTCAGCTAGCTCAATTTATTTGTTGGTGTTGATAGAAACCCTAATTCGTGTTCAGCGAGCGTTTGGAATTTTGGGATGTTAGTTTGATTGGTTCGTTACTTAATTCTGTTAGCTGAAGGAATGTAGAGTAGCGTATTTTTGTGAATGCAATACTGTCCTTGTTCGCCTACTGTTTCTGCATAACTGGGTATAGCTAATTCTGGTGAATTTCAATTGGGTTTGACCGTTGAAGTATTTAACTTCCTAAAATTAATTGTCCCATTGAGTTTTCTTGGCGAACCTTCAGTTTGTGTGAATTGGCAGCTGATCAAAGTAACCACTGCTTGTGGCAGTTACGTGTAAAGTCAATTTGGTTCTCTTCCATTTTCAGTATAGTATAGGTGAGTACAGCCACTTTGAGCATACGAGTGCTAATTAACTTGCAGTTCTTTGAGCTGCTTGTTTCATGCCTATCTGAGGTGTTTTGGATACTTGTCCGTGGCAGGTTTTTGGTTGTTGCTTATTTCTCCTGCAACGTTATCGATTTATCTGATCAAGGGGTCTGACTGTGATTTAAGTGCTCAAATGTTATGGGTCACTGGCGGGTCAGTTATGTAGACGGTTAAATTGTTAGTGGTGGAGGTTTTCGTGGACATGAGTTAGCCACTTGGACTTTAGGTAATGGCTGGAAATGTGAAGTTTGAATCGAGTTCTGTTAGTCCCGAGGACTCAAGTTTCTCAGGAAGCTATCCCAATGGGCAGCGGAGTACTCCCTCTGGTCCAAATTTGGATAGATCTGGAAGCTTCCGTGAGGGAAGTGATGGAAGGAGTTTTAGTTCTGGAACCAGCGCATTCAAGTCAAATGCAGCAGCTGTAGCAGACTTGCCGCCATTGTCCCAGTGTCTACTTTTGGAGCCAATTTCGATGGGGGATCAAAAATATACACGTGCAGGTGAACTTAGGAGGGCATTAGGTTTTTCCTTTGGTAATGTCGCGGAAGATAATTATTTTGGAGTTGCCTACTCGAAGCCTGCACCTACTCTGGCAACAGATGAACTAAAACGCTTCAGAGTAAGTGTTCAGGAAGGATGTCAGAAGGCTAGGTAAGAACCAACATTATTATGTCACAATTACTATTTTACAACTGTAAATTATTCCTGAATAGGTTAGTATCATTATTGATTTGGGATGTATATCCAATCTCGGTCTGGTAAAAGTTAATGAATTGATATGTACTCTAATGCTTTTTACTCGATTGATGATGTCATTATCTACTCTGACATTGTTACGGTCATTTTCAACTGCAAATATTGATACTTTGTACCAATATTTGTTTGATTGGTTGCTGACAAATAGTATTTTGTTTTTAAACATAGGATCAGGACGAAAAGATTGGATGAGTCATTAAATAAATTAAACAAGTACTGTGAAGCATTGTTCCCGAAGAAGCAACAAACAAATGAAAGATCCGGCGGATCAAACTTGCTGAAGATGGGAGCTCAGTCTCATCGAAGCTCATCAGACCTTGTAACACAGAAGTTAGAGGAGAGGAGTAAGAACTTTGGTCTTAACAAGCGTGCCCGCGCACCAGTGGGGGAGATGCAGGTTTATATACGTACACTTTTCTGATAATGTCCATCGTAGTCTTATTGCATAGCTCCTCTTTTTTATTTTTAGTTCTCCAGTAAAGAATAGAGTTGAGTTCTCTGGCTTAACCATGTTTTAGTTGATGTAATTTAAGTTGTTCATTTGCCCTTAACTAGCATAATTAGTGAGAATGACATTGCTTGATGTCTAACTTTGATTGATTGGGATACAGTCAAGCCACGGCCATTTTGCTTCACGGTAATCATAAATTAGAAGCCTTCTTGTTTCAATTGCCATTTTATGGTTCTTATGTTTCCTTTCATGATTATTTGCAATGTGTTACATATGATATTTCATTGCTCTTCCAACTAGCTAGTCTCTGACTCTTTAGTTTTGGAGAAAATTCATGCTTAGTACAAAATTGATGCTTAGTATTTTGTAGGAAATAATGAAGAAAATGACATCCTAGTTCATCAAGTCTTCAAATACATACTTACCATCAAATCTTGCATTTGCCTTCGAGATTTTGCCTGTTAGTCTTCTTCATTGTTTTTAACATGTCATGTAATTTTTATTTGATTTTGTTTGATATGTGTTTTGTAGGCAGAAGGGCGGAGCAACGGTGTCCGGAGGCAGCATCTGGCCCTGGCAAAGGATAAAGATGCTGTGAAAGATGGCAGCTCTGATCTTGTTGAAGAAAAGATTCGCAGATTGCCTGCTGGTGGAGAAGGATGGGATAAAAAAATGAAAAGAAAGCGTTCTGTGAGCAGTGTTTTCCCAAGGGCAGTTGATGGGGATGGAGAGCTTAAGAGGGCTATGCATGGTAGGCTCGGAAATGACACTGGAATTCAGAATTCTGATTCTGTTTGCTTCAGGTATTTTCTATTTGTGTCAAAAAGTTTACTGCTTATGAAGGACCAGGAACTTCTATTTGTCCATGCCTTAGAATATGAGGCTGATTTGGCTTATGTGAGCAGTAAGCATGCCTTGAATATTTGGGACTTATTATCCACTGTAAGGTGGAAAAAAAAATAAAATTATGCTGTCATTTGAAAATCAATGATTGGATGAATTAGATACAGGGATGAGCGATTAAACATAAGTGGACTTTGTGCAGTGTTTGCATGTCCTTGCAATATGTTACTGCTCTTTGTCTACTCGTTACCTCAGTGAGGAGCAACAATTGTTCACTCTTGTATCAGCTGGATGAGTATGCTGTGATGGCTTTCTTTCTTATTCTTGGGGGGTGCTAGCATGTCAATGGGAGCTCTACTTTGGGACTTTAGTCAGGAGCCAAGGACAAAAGACTTAAAAGGCTATTCCGTACCCTCTTTTTTTTTTTTGAGGAATAAAAAGATGTATTATTTGATTAATAATTGCCATAAAAGCTACTGCAAGGCATGAAGTGCCAGACTATTGAGGGTTCAGCAGCTAGTAGCATCTGACAACTTCACAACTAAGCTAACTAGGATATGATCTGTGTACCTAGATGGCTTGGTTGATATGGGTTGCATTTATTGGGACAACATGCTTCACTAGATGGGTAGAATATATGTACTTTAAACACTTCACTGTGAGATTTTAGGCTTTAAAAAACACTATTATGGTGTTTGCCTCGTTATTTACATGGGTGACGTCTCTTGGGTCTTATTAATACTTGAGTACTCACCAAACTAAAAACACTGTTATGGTGCAGTTGAATTCAATCCATAAAAAGGTCCTGTGCTCGATTGCTCGGGGTACTTACAAGAGAAATGAAACATACAAGCTCAATTAAGTTTGAAAGTGGAAAGTCGAGTATGAATGCCCCTGCCCTCAAATTTTTGTCTGTGCTGGATTCAAGTTATTAATTTGTTCGGATTTGGTACAGCTCCTTGAAGGGTGACTAAGGCTGCTACTGCAGTTCTGTTGAAGCCTTTAGGAGTTGACCTTTTTTATACTTGCGCAGCTGATGCCTTATGAGCTTTAGGGCAGGATTATTTTTGTAATTGCCCTTTTGTACATAGTTGGCATCCCCTTGGTGTCTATTTAATTTATGTTTTGATTATTCATGAAAAAAATCCCTAACATGATGTCCAAATGTGCGTAATGGATGGTGTAAACAAACAAGACTATAAGAATAGAACAAAAATGCATCGTAGATGCAGCAGACGTAGTAATGAGTTGAATAAGTATAAAATAACGGCATTGTGCAAAATCAATAGTCATATCTGCCGATAAGCAGAATGTAAATCGTTGTACATGTATTTACAGGCGTGAAAAGTGATTCCCAGATGTGAAATGGGGGGTCTTACAATCACAGTAGCTCCAGAAACCTAACAATTCGGCTGTTATGCCCGTTATTGACCTGTTTGAATTCTATTGATCCAATGTAACTTTGTAGTTGAATTGTAAGGCTAAAGCTGTATTTGAATCCGTACTCTTGCTCGGTTCAAGGGTACGAGTTTGATGCTAGGCTTGTCTTGATTTGATAATGCAATATAAACATCTCTGTAATTCATTTGTAAGGGTAAAATTATATTTGTATACATATAAAACCCTTCTGCAAGGAATGCTATTTTGGTCTCAGTATCGTGGAATGGTTATAATGCAGCAATTATGTGGGATGTTTAGCATGTTGCGGTTGTCATGGGGTGAACACGTGGTTCGTTGAACTTCAAAACCTTTTGGGTGCGGCTGTTTTGTGGCATCTCATTTTGAATCCATTCCATACACTATGCCCTGGGCAGGACGAAGGGTATTAGTTCGATGAGATGATTTGAGGCCATACAGATATACCATTATTATGACCTTCACTTGTTAAAATTAAAGCTCAAATTTGATTTCACCTGCAGCTGACTTTCAACCTCATGAAGTATATAGTGACCCTACTTTGGCTATTGAGGAGGATTTTCATTGCACATGTGGGGTCTTACACATTAGGCGATCATGAAGTTAGTGCATTGGCTTGTTGTGTTATGCAGACTTCTCTCTTTGGTTTAACTATATTTTTGGATGTTCATCATCTGTAGAGGGTCTTCTAATGGTGCGAATGGCATTAACAAGCTAGATGGAGTTCCGTCACCAGCTAGCTTGACTGCCCGTATGACGCCCAAAAATGAATCAGAAAAACCACCTATATCGAGGGAAGTGACTGGAATGAACAAGGAAAGGCTATTACAGAAAGGAAATACGAAGTATGTTTAGCTTCTATTTTTGGTTGCAAAATACCCTTGAGTTAACTTAATACATTCCTGTTCTGATTTCAGTAGTTTCATAGATGTACTGATGTTCATGTGACATAGGTTAAATATATGTGAAGACACTCATTTGTTCAGCCCTACTTCTGTGACAAAGGGAAAGGCCTCAAGGGCTCATAGAACTGGCTCTGTGTCAGCAGGAAACTCATCTTCTAGTTTTCCACGGTTATCTGGAACACCCGAAGACTGGGAGCAACCCTTGAATGTGAGCAAAGTTCATTCATTGGCTGGCGTTAATAATCGCAAGCGTCCCCCGCCCAGTGAGTCCTCTGCCCCTATGGCGCAGTGGGTGGGTCAGAGACCACAAAAAATTTCCCGTAATAGGAGAACAAATATTGTATCTCCGACATCAAATCATGACGAGGCGCAGATATTATCTGAAGGGTGTGATTTCAGTGTCAGAGTTTCTGGTGGGATGAATGGATCACTTCCTGTCAGGAATTCGACTGGTGGCTCCCAGCAGCAAAAGATGAAACTTGAAAATGCCCAATCTCCAGCAAGATTATCTGAAAGTGAGGAAAACAGTGCTGTGGATTACAGATTGAAGGGTAAAATCCTTTGTGGGTCTCAGGCTGATGAAAGAGGTATAAATGGTCACCAACATGCTAACCTTCCTGGTTTGTTTACAAAGAAAAGCAAATTGGTTGNNNNGGAAGAAATTGGAGAGGCTGTACATAGGCAAGGTCGTACTGGGAGGGGCTTATCATTTTCGAGGGGAGGCATGTCTCCTTTGAGGGAGAAGCTGGATAATCCTGCTGGAGCAAAACCCGTTAGAAGTGCAAGACCCGCCTCTGAGAAGAATGGCAGGTGCTAAAGATGAACATTGTAACTTACTTATGATCAGTTTTCTTTTGTAGTATTTCTTACATATTTTTAATGTGTTATTTTATTTTGTGCTTCAGTAAATCAGGCCGGCCTCCTCTTAAAAAGCAGTCTGATCGCAAGGGTTTTACCCGTCTTGAGACGTTGCCAAATATCTCTTCTTCAGATTTCACAGGTATTGTGTATTTTTTGGTACATGGATAAATCAGAATCTTCCGTGCACAGTATTTGCATGATACGCTCGTGGATGCTGTAGAGACCTATGGCCAGTTTTACAGTTTGAAGTGGTAGAATTACAATTCATTGTACGATTTCATTTTAGAGAATGACTTGCTATAATAGTTGAAAATGGTAGACTCTATTTTTCATGTTGGAGAGTCCAAGGGTAAATTGGCTTCCCGCTGTTGAACACTTGAACATTACATTGCACTTGAAATCACTTGTACCATAACGAATAGTTGCAGTGGACGGGTAAATTTACGCATTTTATTACGAAAAATCTTTTATCGGCATTTTGTAGCAGACTCTTGGCTGCTCGTGTTAGGGCTAATGTTTAGACATTTGATGGCAAATTATACCATTCTCCCAGTCCCGAAATGAGAATTATGAGCCCTCACACAAAGAACATTCATTTTGTAAAAGAGTTTTGTTCATTTTCTACAATGTTGTCTTGGCCCTGTGAGCACACGCTGCCAGGAGAATGGGCTTTTGCATCTTGATCTCCCAGATCGTGTCACAGTAGGATCCAGACTGGGTATTTGGGTATTGTGGTAGTTCTTGTCCTTGTTGAGGTGGTCAGGTAAAATCACCTTTTTCAGTCTGTGTGCTTATTTTGCGGTGAAAATAAGATTGATGAACTTACTTGAAGTTAGGATTTTAATTCACATTAACGTTTCTCTCTATTTTTTGAATACCAGTGTTTGATGATACCATTGTGCTTTAGTTGATCATGGCTAAAAATTTGGTTCCTTTAAGCAAGATGTATTGTTTTTCCTCTTGTTTATGTTGTATATCTATTTTTCTTTATTTTTCCTTCCTCAATAGTTACTCAGGAATAACATGAATAAATGGAAAGTGTGAACTGATCGATGTTTGCAGTTTATGTCCATGATCAAGAAACCTGGACTGCTCTTGCAAATCCCTTAGATGACTAGGATGCTTTTCACTTTGGCATTTCAGGCGAATCAGATGATGATCGTGAAGAACTCATAGCGGCAGTGCAGTTTGCTTGTAATGCTAGCTGTAAGCTTCCATCTGATTTTTTTTTTCCTGGGTTATGTTTTTGTGGATTTGGTATCATGTGTGTTGCTTATGTTGGGCAGATAATGGTTGTTCTACTGTATTCTGGAAAAGAATGGAGCCTCTTTTCTACATCAGACTACAGGATAAATCCTTTTTGGACGAACAGGTGATTATGGCATTCCTAATTAGGATGATTCTGTTTTAGTTGAAATTTCTTTCAGCAATTTGTTTTGTGCTTGAGTCTCATTGTTAGGGTGTTGCAAATTTGTCAGCTGAAATCTGTAGACGAGCATCGGCCAAACATGAGTGAGATGCCAGGACTAGGTCATGATATTGTGGTATGTACTTTACTGCATATCGATATTTACTGTGCTAATATTGAATTGGTGAGGATTTTTTGTAGTTTGATACACCTTGTCTTCCTGTGTTCTACTGAAAATCATAGAAACAAATGTTCACTTGAAACCATGGCATGATGATTTCTTGTAGGAAGGTTCTCTCTCTCTCTCTTTTTTTTTTTTTTTTTTTTCCTTGTAATCATTTTTGAGATTGGCTACAAGCTTTCCTTGTTTTGCAGAATGATGGTTTTCAAATTGAAGGTTCTCAACCTAGAAGTTCTGTTTCTCAGGAAAGCAAGAGATTTGTCCTGGATAATGGGTTGATAGAGTCAGCTAAGGATATAGTTCAAGAACATGGTTCTTTATACGGAGGGTTGGACACTGGAAGAGGGACTAACACTCTCACCTCATTATACCAGAGAGTTCTGTCTGCTCTCATTGTGGAAGATGAATTTGAAGAAGTTGAAGAAGATAGTTTTGGGAGCTGTGCTGCTTCATTATCTAATGGGAATGATCCATCATCTGTAGCAGATAGAATTTCTTCAAATGGAAATACTACTCATAGTAGGTACCCAAGTATTCAGGTTTCCCTCCATGAGGAAATGGATGAAGGTGATTATAGGTTTAGACACCCTCTTGGCCTGTCAGGCCGTGGGGCTTTCGAAAATGATGCAAATGGTTTGCTACCCATTTCTTTAAATGCCTGTGGTGATTCTGCATTGCAATCTGAATATGATCAGATGTGTACGGATGAGAAGCTTTTGCTTGAACTGCAGAGGTTTGGCTTATCCCCAGCTAGAGTGGTGAGCATTGTCCATGCATTTGCGCCCTCCTGCTTTGCTTCTTTTCATTTTCTTATGTTGTTGGGTTTCTTTTGTATTATCTTTGGTTTTTCTTTTTTTTTTT
>NCQV01081629.1:0-10218 GCA_002740545.1 Lophocereus schottii
GTGAAGCACCAAATGCCGGCCAAAACCCCTCTCCCCCAAACTTAAACGCACGCAACACGCCTCGAGATCCACTTTTTGGGCCACCGGATTCCGACGGGAATTCCGATGGAATCCGACAGATTCCGATGGAATTCCGTCGGAATTTCCGACGGAGCAACAGTTCCGTCGGAATTCCGGTCGGAATTTCCAACGGAAAAGTTGCTCCGTCGGAAATTCCGTCGCCAATTTTGAATTACGTCGGGCCCCGCCACCTTTTCCGTCGGATGCTCTGACATTTTCCGACGTCCAGAATCCACGTCGCTTTTTCCGTCAGAGTTGCGCTATGTTTTTGTAGTAATTAAACACATCTAAACCAAAAAAGCAAAATGTAACCCAAAATGCACAGCATGTGTTTAAATAAATTTATAAATAAAAATAGTTACAAAATTTTGTTTAGGATGAAGCCTTCCCACCTTAGAGTTATGAGATGAGAGTGAAAGGACATTACGACAGAAAAAAACAAATTAAAAAAAATAATTCTGGAACAACCATGTATGAAACACCTTCAAAATTGGCATAGGTAAAAGTCAAATAAGAATGAAATTTTAATGCATCTTTAATGAATTTGATCTTGCATTAAATATACGTTTTCTTTGCTTTCAATATACTTAATGACCTTTACTTCCCCCCCCCAAAAGGAACCAATTGTGGCCTGATAATTTTTAATCCATCAGTAACTTATTCTGTTTTTAAACTATATCATAAGAAATAATATTTCTATTTCTGGGGGGGCTAGGTATTGATTTGAGGAGGCAACTGGCAACTTAGCCAAGCAGACTTCAGAGATAAATGAAGATCTTATACTTGAGGTTGAGTTTGAAGAAAGTGAGTGAGAAAATGTGTTACTTTGTATGGAAAAATATATTGAAGGGTGCTCGGGTGTGGTAACATGTCTTTGTGTTATCTGGAAACTAAGGGACATGTATTTTACTCATGAAGTACCCTTTTCACTCCTTAGAGACCATATCTTAGCTTTAGCAGTTCGGCTTCTTTATTTAAGGTTCCATGTTCAAAAGTTTCGCATTTCTAGCTACTGTAAGAGCACATGTTTTTTC
Source organism: Lophocereus schottii (assembly GCA_002740545.1). NCBI lineage: Eukaryota > Viridiplantae > Streptophyta > Magnoliopsida > Caryophyllales > Cactaceae > Lophocereus > Lophocereus schottii. The sequence continues at coordinate 1,095 of NCQV01081629.1, forward strand.
CCCTACAACCTTCCTATTGACAAACTAATTGTGAGATCACGGAAAAGGCTGACATTGATTCAATTAAAATGCATAATGTCTTCTAACAACATGAATTTCTGAGATCAGTAATTTTGTGAAAAACTATACAAGAGTGGCTTGTCAACTGACATCTCTTTGCTTATGGATGTAATTTTGCAGTTGACGCATGATTCTAGAAGTGATCCAACAAAGAGCTTTCATTGCATGGCATTGAAGCAAATTTGGATAGTGTTATGCCTTAATGCTTGAGGGGTGCTCTTATGAAATCCTGTGATCCACAAAAATTTGGTCTTTGAACTCAGAAGAGAGCCTATCTAAGGAATCGAAGCTCTTGTTTATGTTAGTCACTTGAAGCACTGAAATATATGAAAATCCTTATTGATCTATTGTATCAGAGGGACAGTCTTTGGAAGGAAAGGCCATATACAAAAGTAGGAGTTCCCTACTTTAAGCTCCAAGTGGGATAAAAACTGAAGTTCGAATTCTGTTCAAGTTCAGGAAGGCACCTTAATATATGTTCCACTGTAAAAACAAACAAATTAGGCGACACGCTGGGAGTCAGTGCATTCTCCCTGCCTCAAGCTACTTGTAGAAGGAATTACAGGGGATATGACGTGTAATAAAGAAGAAGGTACCAAACTGATGGGGTGTAGTTTACAACTCAAGCCATAATGACAGTGGGAAGTCTAGCTTAGACGAAATGTAATTTAGAAAGATCTACTATGGGGAGTCTAGCTTAGACAGAATCTACAGATTGACAATTTGCATTACGGAACAAACTCCCCCTTAACGCCACTTGTAGAACTCCAATGATATCCAAAGTACGAAGTGTATCCCCGACATGACATTAGTAACTGAGAAATAATAAACAGTAAAAAAAAACTGCAATGTAGCCATTCACTCAATCAAGGGTATACCAAATAAGCCAAGAAGCACTTTCAACCCAGTCAAATACGTACACGTCCAGGCCTATCACCATAAAATCACCCAAACAGCTACACCCCAGCTGCTCGCAATTAATTAGTTTGACTGTTACATCACCCAAAGCACAATATTTCAACAAAGTTCATGGATTGATCATCTAAAGCACAATTTTTCAACAAAGCACAATAAGCAGAAGAAACTAAGGAGTTGTCCTCCGTAAGGTGCTACAAGCAACACTGCTACTTTTCCGTCAAACTACAATTCCATCATGCTGGAAAATAAGAGACTTACCCATACGACCTTTGATCAATCATCTGAGAAACTCTTATCCTTAGCCCTCACATGTGCCTTAGCAAAGAGCTTTGCAGCTGCAGGTGTTTCATCAGCTTTCCGCTTTATAAATACAACGCAAAATTAAGAAATTAGTTAAGTGTCATGAATCCACAACAAAATTAGAACTCACTACCACAAAACAATCAAAAAGTTAAATGAAACAGAAAATATGAAATGGTTAGCTAACAAATAAATTCCCTACCGTAAAACAACCACAAAGTAAAATAACCTAACCTAAGAGCAAGCCCATTATATTTCACACACATTCACACAGAGAGAGGGGAAGAAGCATGTGCAAATGATCTAAAACCCTTCCAAATGTTAGCACCCAAAATTTTTCATCTGCAAAATCCTCCAACGCAAACCCCTCAAAATGAGCCTATTATATTTCACACAAAGAACTCAGCATCAAAATTAGATCGCACATCAAATAGCAACATTTTAAAGAAACTAATCACTTTCCTATTTCAACAGCAGAAAATAATCCCAAAATATGGCGACTCCTACCTTTTGGCCTAGTAGTTTTGTTTAGCATTGATTGCCTTGATCTCATAAGAAAACCTCTAGAACTCTTCTTATGTTGAAGCAATTGCTCCCGAACGTCATGAGATAACCGAGGCATGGGTTCTTCTGGTTTCTTCTGAGCTACCTTGCAAACTAAGTCCTTTAGGTGATTATGACCTTTTGGTAAAATATTTGTTTGACAAGAGATGCATGCTCAGGAGCCCATTGGTATCGATCCTGCCAACAAAATCAAATGAGTAAAACTATAAATGTATTGAACCAACATAAGTACCTAATAAGTATACGCAGTTGCGCACCCTAAATACATTCCACCAAAAGCTTATCGCATGGTCTAGGGTCTCCCTTCAACATGTATAAGGAGCTCTGTAGTAGCTTTTGATACTTCTAGTGACTTGACGACATACCTTTTGATTATCAAACCTATTAAAATAAGGTAAACTTAAATAATTTAGAGTAACAAATGTTATTCACGAATGCAATAGATACCAAACAAAAATAAGAAAGAGAAATGAAACGATTAGATAAACCACTTTAAAACCACTTAATTTCTTTTGCTGCTAGAAAAGGGATGCTTGTGTGAAAAAAATGTAAGCAAACAAATGCAAATAAACCACTTCAAAACCAATTAATCAAACTAAACCATTAAAAAGTAATACAATGCAATTCTTGAACATAAGAAGAAATTTTTGATTATACTAACCAAAGACCTTTAGGAGAAAGAATCTATGGAGCACGTAAGTTACGTATTCCATCAGAAGGGTACTTTACACATAAGACAACCATTTCTATTGTGGACTGATTCTCAGCAAAATTCATTAATGTATTACGGTTGCAACCACCCTCAACATCTATAGCACTTGTACCTCATTGTCTATCTTGACTAAACATTGAAGTAAATTCCAATTATGAATCAGATGCCATCTAGAAAACTATTAGAGGACAAGAAGTTATATAACAAAAAATACTATAATAAATGCTAGTGAACCTGCCATCGAATTATATATAGCTGTTTTGCCAAATCTCCAAACCTACATATAATATAACAAAGGGAAACATATGAGCAGCAAAACTAATTAAATCATCAGTTAGTCATAATCTTCTACAAAATAAATACATCATCAAAAGCTAGCTTGTTTATCATTCATCTAACTCATCATCTGCATTTTTATCTTCATCTTTATCTTCATTTTCATGTTGATATTGATCTTCATCTTCCTCTAGATCCTCTACTTCATCTTCTGTTTCATCTTCATCTGGATCACAATCACCTTCTTCTGGATTAACCTCAACCCCATCACCATCTACCTCTTCAATAAATCCTTCATACTCCCCTCCCTCTTCTTCCAAGTCTACCTCTGATAGAGTTGGTGGATTGTCATCCACATCCTGTTGAAAAGCAATGTCTTCTACATAGGCATCAATGGTTGATCTTGGCTTAACTTTAACCATAGCCCACCACGCCTTTTTTTCATTTTTCATACTTGGATAAGGTGTGAAGTATACTTGCTGAACTTGGCTAGCCAACACAAATGGATCACACTTAGGATATTTTTTTGTATGATTGATCTCAGCAAGTTTGTACTGCTCATGGATGCTCACACCTTTACTTGTGTCAAACCAATCACATTTAAACAATACAATTTTGTAACATCCCTTTGTTCCAACATAACTGACGTCAATGACTTCTTGTAGGATGCTATAGTATTCAACTCCATCGACACTTCTAACGTGCACTCCATAATTCATAGTAGACTTGTCCTTTCTATACATGTAAGTATGAAAATTAAAGTTATTAATGTAATAATTCTTTAATGTGCACACTTCTTTCTTAGGACCCATTGCAAGAGCCTTAACTATATCATCAGTGATGTTGGAGCTCAATGCCTATGAAAATGAGTCATTTGTTACATAAATTGTCAACTATGATATTTAATTAAATTATGATATCTATTTTTACAAATGACTTACATAGTGTTTGAGCCAATCGGGAAATCGAGCTGCAAACTTATTCCAAACATCTTCAAGGCAAATATTTGGATGCGATCTCAACATGTTTTGCTTAAAAATCCTATTAAACTAAACAAAAATTGATATGACTCTAGAAAATTATCTACTAATGATAACTCATATAACGCTAACCAATATTAAGAATAGAAATCATACCGTTCATATTCTCTTAACAACTCGCAGTTAGATAAGACATATTGATGGGCAACATCATAATCTCGATTGTCTAAATAGTTAGACACTCCCTTGGGTGTTGTATATCCAACATTTTCAGAAAATATAGAAGGCAAATCAGGATTAACCTCTTTATCCACACCAATCATAACATTTCGACCCAAATCTCTCGCCTTCGTGTCAACATTGCTTCCAAAACAATGAGCAAGGAAATTTGATACTTCCTCTTTGCGATATGCATTGCAAATAGAGGGTTCCACTCGAGCTTTATTGCCCACTTTTCTTTTCAGATAATGAAGAAACCTAGATTACCATTAGCATAATTAAAATTTAACATATAAATAATGTTGAAAACAATGACATCATTGCATTTGACTTACCGTTTAGATGAGTACATCCATGTATATTGAATCCACCGACTCTAGCTTGGTAAGGCAAGTGGACTGGAAGGTGCTTTATAACATTAAAGAAAGCAGGAAGGAAGAATTTCTCCAATTTGCAAAGAATTTTAGGGATATTTTTCTCTAAACGAACCATGTCATCAATATGAAATTGTGCAGAGCTTGAATCCCCGAAAAATAGGCTAAGTTCTGTAATTGCCTTCCATATATTTGTTGAAGGCAACTCCCTTTATGCAATTGGCAACAATCTCCCCATAAAAATGTGATAATCATGGCTTTTCATCCCATGTAATTTATTACCCTGTATATCTATGCACCTACTTAGATTCGATGCATAGCCATATGGGAACTTCAAGTTCTGTGTCCATTCGCACAAGGCTTTCTTGTGTTCCTTGTTAAGGACAAATGTGGCTATTGGCATTGTCACTCTTTCCCCTCTAAACACCTAAGTTGTTTGCACATGTAACTATCTAAGCTTGCAATGCTCAATTAAATCTCTCCTTGTATTGAGATCATCTTTTGTTTTGCCTTTCACATCCATAATTATGTGGAGTATTTGTTCAAACACATTCTTTTCTATATGCATGATGTCTAAATTGTGTTGAATCAATAAGTGTCTCCAGTAAGGAAGTTCCCAAAATATGATTTGTTTCGTCTAATTGTGAGAAATACCATACATCTGCTCTTTCTAGAATGATCAGTAGTTTTGGGTATTTTTGAGACATAATCCCATACTTGATGTCCATTCAGCCTTGGTGGAAGTTGGGAATGTTCAACTCTGTTATTATAAAAGGCACTTTTATTCTTTCTAAACACATAGTCATGCGGTAAAAATTGACGATGACAATCAAACTACGACTGTTTTTTGCCATGCTTTAACCAAAATGATGTCGTATGATCCATACAATAAGGATATGACAATCTGCTAGCAGTCATCGATACAGATAAAGTCATCGATCCAGATAACATGCCATAAGCCAAGAGGTCACTTACAATCCAAATGACAGCTGCCTTCATTATCAAGTTTTGCTTCCTAGATATATCATATGTTCGTACTCCAATGAACTACAACTACTTTAACTCCTCAAGAAGAGGTCGTAGGTAGATGTCAAGGTTCCCTTTAGTAGATTTTGGTCCAGGAATAAGTACACTCAATAACATGTATTGCCTCTTGAGCACAACCAAGATGGCAAATTATGTGGTATAAGAATGACTGGCCAGCAAGAATAGGTTTGCCCAAATTGACCAAATGGTGACAAACCATCTGTACACAATCCGAGTCGAACATTGCGAGGCTCAAAGGCAAACTCTAAAAAAGTAGTGTCAAAATGTTTCCATACCTCTCAATCACACGTATGTGCAAGAGTGCCATTAACATGATGTTTTTTCGAATGCCACCTCATTTCTCCTCCTACATCCTTCGTAGCACAAAGTCTTTGTAATTTTGGAGTGAGGGGGAACTATATCATCTTCTTCTTCGCAGTAAGCTTACCTTTCAATGTCTTGTTGCGATACCGTTGCGCATGTCATACTTCACATTTGTCCAAATGTGCAGCATCCTTCTAGAATACCATACACCTTTCAGGGCACACATCTATTCTTTCATGTGGCATTTCAAAACTAGCAAGTATCTTTTTGGTAGTATAAAATGTCTCAGTCATCGTATTATCGTCAAGAGAAATATCCTTAAGTAATGAGGCAAAACCATCAATTGCCTTATGTGGAATATTATATTCACATTTAAGATTTATTAGCCTCACAGCCACCGATAAAATGGATGATTGATACCCATTATACAATGGCTTCTCAGCTACTTGTATCATGTCAAAGAAAGCTTTCATTTTAGGATTTGGATCTTCTTCAACATTGCTCAACCCCTCTTCCACCCAATTTGAAGACATGGGACCAAATGCATCCATAACCATATCCCTTATAGAGTTATCTTCAGTCCTACTTAAACTACACATCCTACTTTCAACTCCTAATCCCATGTTTAGTTCACCATGATAAGTCCAATGGTAATAATTAGGATAAAACCCATTCTTATAAATGTGTAATTTCACAGTATCCTCATCTAATATGGCATATTCCAACACTTATCACAGGGACGCTTTAGCTTCCCATATTTCTTAAAATGCTCTTCCTTACTTGCAACCGTAATAAATTCATCTACTTTTTCCACAAACTCCTCACTGAGATAATTACCATCCAATCTCCATTAGTCCCCATTACTGCATACTAAAAACAACAATGGTTTTTCTAAGAATTATATATTTTACACTTTAGTATTTTACAGAGTCAGTACAAACCAAATATCCACTTCCTAAATAAGTATCTTATATGGTATTTTAAAGAAACATAATCAGCTATTATACATATAATTGTTATACAAGTACTTCTAAGAGACATGAATATAATTTAGTAACTAAATACTAATAAAATTTGGAAAACATATTACATGCATTTATGTTATAACATGGTATGACCTAATCCCCTTTTACAAAGGTTGGTGATCCTAAACCCATTTAGGATTCCTATGATATTTAATTGTTTAGGCTATATCATTGTATATTTAGGGTAAAATTTCGGCAACATTTCCCCGTAGTTCTCCAAGCATGAGTTTTAATCATGAGTCATAGGAATGATTATCATCTTCAAAACCATAGCCAGAGAATAGTAAGGAAATATTAACAAACGTTAGCTCTAAGTAACCAATGATTTTATAGCCAAACAACCAAATATCACAGGTTCGCAAACTATCCAACTTGGCTAATTCAAGAATTTACACGTAGCATAACTTCCTATCAACAATCTATTTATGGATGTCACTTGTAGCATCTTCCAATCAAAGCAGTGATATGAAATGCTACGTGCAATATCATAAACTAAATTCTTAAGGTGAGCTCTTTACATATAAATTCTTGAATGGAGAATTACTTGCATAGGAAGAACATCCTATACACTTAATTCATGCACATGATTCACACATTTGCAAATAAAAGTAAATATCATAATCACTACACCAAAATAACATTATGAAGATAACATTTTGAAGATAACATTATCATATAGCAAATTGTGTATCATGTTCTCACATAAAAAAAGTCACTTTCACAAGAGATTGTGCTTCGCCACCAGCAAACCCAAACTAGCCTTGGATGCTTAATCATAGAATTGATGAGGTGTTCATTGGCTTCATCCTTCAGCTTAGCTTCTATTGAGTCAAATATTGATTAACTACATTTTGATTCTAAATTATCAATTATACTTTCTAATGCAAAGTTAACATTTTGCCTTATAAAATGTTGTTGTATATTATATGTAACACTTTGATACATGTAACATATTTAGAATTAGAGTCAGAGTTCGTACCTAGTTTTGACAATATTTATATTACGGTTGATGCCTCTTTTTCCATGTTGCTAGCTCTATTTCGATGCATGTTCATTAATAGCTTTAGGTCTTTGAGCTATAACTACATAATCATAGATACTAAAACTCAAAAGATAAATTGAAATGAAGATTCTAATGCTCATTCTCTACTAACTTCCTTCTTGGTTTTCTTTTTACTAAGTAAGCAATAAGAATTAAACCATTTCTTTATCCTGTCAAGTTTTTATTGGAGCTTAGCTTCTGGACTATGAGATTCCAGTTTCTTAACTCTCCAATGTATAAACATATAAAATTCTGTAATTAAAGAAGCAAACTAACCAACAGACCAATCTATATCACTCTACCTAGTAGCTGAAGAAATTAAGCAAGAGATTACTCATTTGTATTTTCATTTCTTTTCTCTGATGCTTGCCAAAACATGCCTCTGTATATCTCTCATTTAGATTCAAAGGGGAAAATGACAAAGCCCTTTTAAAACATCATATTTAGAGAAAAAGCAAGCTATCTGCCTTTTTTAAGGTCTTGAAGGCATCCCCAACATAGAAGAATTAAAAACTAATGAAAGAACTAATCATGCTATCAATTTTTAGTGGTCCTTTCATTTCATCTCAACATCATCATCATCATCTCATATGAGAAAACTATTCAAAAAACCTGTGGCTTTGTGAAAGTAGTGCACTACTAAAGCTTTTCTTCATACTTCGAAGGATACAAACATTTAAAAGAAAAACAAATATATAAAGAAATAATAAAGGAGATCATCAAATGCTCATAAGATTCCTTCAACCTGTTCCATTGTAGAAAATGACCTCAACAATCAAAGACACTCCACTGGAAGGCAATTCGCACGTCAAGGTTAGCTCCCACCTATAAAATGAAACATCGTCTTCATCACTAACAGTGTTTCATACAAGGCACACATGTTGACCAATATATATGACTGGTCAACGCAATCTAGTGAGAGACAGAATTTCCTAAAAACTAAACATATTTCTTATGTAAATCCTTTGCCTATTTATAACTTATAAATAATACAAGTATGCTAAAAAAAGAAGAACCTTTGGTTTCTTATACAAAGGCATGGGCAGTGCATGCTACTGCTTTCAAGATCTAGAATCCATCATATAGTCTGTCTGCTATTCAAGGATAATGATATGCAAGTCTAACAAACTCACCTCCCTTAGGAACACCCTAAGATCTGGATCAGCTCCTCCACAATCTGCAACATACCACTCTAACTATAATTATCAGAATGCCAAAAAAGAGACGCTACCATTGCCAATCTATCAATTGACACATAGTCAAGTATATATACACTAGTGCAAATAAGTTGCCAATATGATCAT
>NCQV01081629.1:19094-35930 GCA_002740545.1 Lophocereus schottii
GGGGTTGGAGTAAGGAATATGCTAGATGGTTCCTTGAGGCAATTTTGTTAGAATAGAGCTTTAACATATGATCTCGTAAAATAGAGTGACAGACACAGTATCATGTGGATATTGAAGTGAATGTCCTAGCCAGTAAACAACACAATTGTAACTTTTTCTTCCCTGCCAATGACTTAGTACCACCTTTGAAGCAACATCCTCAATTTCTCAACCTATAACCACCAATCTAAAACTTATACCATGCCATTCTCATATTTCAAACGTATTTTACACAGAACATGAAAACATATTCACCCCATAAGCTTAGCCTGATTTAAATTTAGAAGGTCATACACATATGTTATACTTGTTCACTAGATCTTAACTTCCTCTTTTCCATAAGATCAAATGATGTCCCATCAAAGTCTCCTATTATTCATGGTTAATAACCTGAGCAATGAAATATTCAGAATAGCACTAGCTGTGATGCCTCCCAAAGACCAACAACGGCAGATGGATTATGACAATTTAGATTATTTTCTTTTTTACTTTATCATGTAATAGTACACCATTTGTAATTTATATATATCCTCATCATGTAAAATGTCAACCAAACAATATGAGGAGATTTTGATTTAAATTAATAATTTATGGTTACAATTTATGTTGGACATGCGTATGAGTTTCGTGTACTGAAAGTCATATTTTACAAAGAACGAATATCGTTAACATAATGAAGAAATTAAAATCTTATAATGAACAACCTTCAACAATCTAACGAATAAACCAAATATTTTGCAGTAAACAGCCACAAGTGAGCTAATGAACGCACCAACTTTTATTAGTGGACAGCAAATGTATGCTGAACTGCAAACTTAGTATGCACTAAAAGCTAGCAACTCAACATGGAAGATATGTCCTAGAATGAAGGATGGTGCCACCAACCAAGACTGAATTTTATGTTGGACATGCGTATGAGTGTCGTGTGCTAAAAGTCACTTTTACAAAGAACGAATATCATTAGCAAAATGAAGAAACTAAAATCTCATAATGAACAGCCTTCAACAATCTAATGAATAAACCAAATATTTTACAGTAAACAACTATGAGTGAGTTAATGAATGAACCAACTTTTGTTAGTGGACAATTGATGTATGTTAAACTGGAGACTTAGTATGCACCAAAAGCTAGCAACTCAACAGGGAAGATATGTCCTGGAATAAAGGAAAGTTCCACCAACCAAGATTGAAAAGAATTCACCTCCAATCCTCTTAAACCCAAGGCACTAGAAGATCAGATAAAGAACCACTCAGCAAACACCACCACAAGGCTAAAATTTAGAGAGATTTGGGAGAGTTTTGCTTAAAAACCAGCAAGAGGCATTCATATATCAATATTCTAGTGTTTAAAAATGAGAACAAGGCTTTAATACTCAGCCTCAATAAAAGATCAACAGCTAAAACTTAAAACAAAAACTAGTAAAATCATTTTGTACCTAAAACAACAACTAAGCTTGATCTCTGACACCTAAACGCATGGCTAATATCTAGTAATGAGCTGTCAAGCTCTTGTAGCATTCAGTTGCTTGCTAATGATGATCTTGAGAGAGAAAATACAGCAAATGATCAAGTGATTAGCCTGGAAATCAGCAAAGTATAGCACCCTAAAATCTATTGGATCAAAGGGTATTTCCATTGTACTTGAGTGACTTAAAGGCTGATGCTAGGTGATCCGAATCTGCAACTTTACAGCCTCATTTGATAAATATTTCAACACATTTTCACACCATTAAAGATGTAAAAAATGAGCTACTAAGATAGGGACAAAATATCCCCTTCAAACTGCTGCTGCTACTTCTGACCTGCTGCTAGTGCTGACTGTCTCCATTAAAAGTTGAGAAACCTTTATCATTTTGGAGTTGAACATGAGTTGATAAATTAGCTAGGTTACTATCCAAAATAGGGCTAACACTTCTTGACTGAAAAATGGATCACTAATGGCTGTTAGAGCAACTAAATTGCACTAAACTGCACTTGACCTCATTGAACCAATAATGGACTACCTTGTTGCTTGCGAGAATATTGAGGGTGTCTAGCAGAGCAAGGACCTCCCTAAGCTAGCTTCCAAATTGAACTGCATGCCTTCACAGAACCGGCCTTCATGGTGATCAATGAGCATTGTTTTTTTTATGTCCAAGTTGGGTATCTTGATCTGGGCCTTGGTTTGCATCATCCCTCCCTCCTTTGAAAGGATTTGCTCTCAATTCCCTATAATCAATCTCATCTGCCACATAAGGGCTCAAATCACCTACATTAAAAGTGGATGAAATAACCATTTCCGTAAGTAGTTCCGGTCTGCATACATTAGTCCCCACCTTGGCTAGGACCTTGAAAGGTCCATCTCCTCTGGCCATCAGCTTGCTTTTCCTCCTCATGGGAAATCTTTCCTTTCTAAGGTAGAGCCAAACAAGATCTCCAGGCTGGTATTTAACTCCTCTTATATTCTTATTGCCCTTAGCCTTATAGGACTCAATGATCTTCTCAATATGAGCTCTAATATGCTCATATAACTTCTTCATTTCCTTGACCCTCTTTTCAACCTCAAAGCTGACCTTGCAANNAGTAGATAATGGGATGAGATCAATTGGAATAAGGGGATTGATCCCATACAAGGCCTCAAATGGTGAGCAACCAATAGCTCTAGCTAGGGTCCTGTTGTAAGCAAATTCAACATGAGGCAGTTTGAGATCCTATTCCTTCAAGTTCTTCTGGACCAAGGTCCTAAAGAAGGTAGGCAGTGCTCCTCCATATGCCTCTCTGACCAACAATTCTCTCAAGAGGTAGGCAAAAACACATAGCTTGTTTCCCTTGAATAGAAATCCCTCTTACATCACATATAGCCCTTGAGCTGGAATGCCCTCACCAAGTCTTAAAATGCTAGATCCTGAGGATAGTAGGCTTGCATAGCTTGCAATGCCAATAACTTTGCATCCAAGACTAAGATTAAAGCATACCTCGTGGAAAGGGCATCAACTACCGCATTTTCAGTGCCTCTTTTGTTCTTGGTGAAGAAAGTAAAGGCTTGTAAAAACTCAACCCATTTAGCATGTCTGGCATTGAGCTTAGGCTAACCACTGTGAAATTTCAAGGCCTAATGATCTGAATGAAGAATAAAGGCTTTAAGCTTCGGGCAATGACTCGAGTAACTCAAGGCCCTCACTATTGCATAACACTATTTATCATAAGTTAAGTAATTGAGCTGGGGGCCACTGAGTTTTTCACTAAAATAAGCTAGAGGCTTCTTGAGTTGAGTGCTCTAATGCCTACTCCACTAGCATCACGTTCCACTTCAAATAGCTCCTCAAAGTTAGGCAAGGCTAGGACAGGTGCCTCTCACAACCTTTGGTTGATAGCCTCAAAGGCCTTCTGTGCTGCTGGAGGCCAAATAAAACTGTCCTTCATCATACATTCTATAAGTGGAGCCATGATGGTAATGAAATCCTTGATAAATCTCCTATAAAAAGAAGCTAAGCCATGAAAACTCCTCACTACTGTGACTGAAGTTGGAACTAGCTATGATCTGATTGCTTCTACGCTTGCTTCATCCACCTATATGCCATCACAATTTTCCACATACCTATAGAATATGACCCTTAGAACAAAGAACTCACATTTTTCAAGTTTGCCATAGAGCTTTTGATCTTTAAGTGTGGAAAAGACTTACTTCAGATGTTAGATGTGGCCTTGCTCAGCCTCGCTATACACAAGTATACATTCACAGTATACAACCACAAATTAGCCAATGTAGAGCCTCAACGCCTCATTTATCAGCCTCATGAAGGTGATAGGGCATTGGATAGCCCAAATGGCATAACAAGCCATTAATATAGCCTTTGTTTAGTTTTGAAGGTAGTCTTCCACTCATCCCCTTTTCTCATCCTAATCTGACGAGAACACTCCTTAAATCAATCTTGGAGAAAATTTTAGAACCATGGAGCTCATCCAACATATCATCAAGCCTAGGAATTGAATACTTCTACTTGACTGTGATGTTGTTTATGGCTCTACTGTTTATACACATCCTCTAACTGGCATCTTTCTTTAGCACCAAAAGAGCGGGAACTGAGCATGGACTCATGCTTTCCCTCATATAACCTCTGCCTATTAACTCCTGAACCTATTTTTGTAGTTCTTTGGTTTCATCAGGGTTATATTTATAAGCAGGTTTGTTGGGTAGAGGGGCTCCAGGAATCAGGTCTATTTGGTGCTCAATACCCCTTTTAGGTGGAAGCCCAGGCAGTAGATCTTAAGGAAAGACATCCTCAAACTCATGGGCTAGAGGCTGAACTGAGGGGGGAAAAGATGTTAGGTCTGTGTTATGGGTTGACTCCACTATTAGAATAGTAAATACAGGTTTCCCCTTGGAAATAACCCTTTTCACTCTTCCCTATTGACAAGCAAAGCACTCTCCTTGTGTTTCCCCTTCCCAGTTCCAGTTTTGAGTGTTTGGCTGGGAGCTACAGGGGTTAAGGTCATTTTCTTGCCTTTAATTTGAAGGAGTATGTGTTGAACTGACCATGGTGAGTAACATCCTTATGATACTGCTAAAGTCTACCTATAAGCAAATGATACGCATCCATTGGCGAGACATCACATATAGCCTCATCCTTATAACTTTCAATTGAAAAAGCTACTAAAACTTGCTTAGTAACTGTTTCCTCATCGCCTTTCTTGAGCCAATTTAATGCGTATGGCCTGGGGTGCTCAATAGTAGCAAGTTTAAGCTTGCTAGCCATCTCAGTAGAGGCTACATTGGTATAACTCCCTCCATCTATAATCATGTTGTATGTTTTGTCAACCACGTTGCATCTAGAGTGACAAATTTGCTCCCCTTGATTGGGTTTTGGTGGTACTTCAATGGTATGAAGTAATCTCTTGATGTTAAGCATCTCACCCTCTTTAGGTGGTAAGTAGGAAGTTTCTCCTTCCTTATCAAAAACATCCTTATCTTTCTCTACCTCCATTTGATCAAGATCTTTAATTTCTCGAATGATGAGGACCCTTTATTAGGATAATTTGCTTGAAAATACCCATACTCATGGCATTTAAAGCATTTCTTCTGGCCCCTATGAGTTTGGCTAACTCCTAACCCTTCCTAATGTAATTCAATCAGAAACATCCCAGTTAAATTCCCCAAGTCAAGGTAGTCTAGTTACACAAGTCTAAGTCCATGGAACAAGTTCTATTTTGCAAGTCCAAAAGGAGATGGTACCCAGGTTCACTCCTATGCACGTACATGGTTTTGTTTTTATTATTTCATAGCTCAAACGACATCTAACTCATGTAATTCATTCTTTGTTAGTTCAGTTAAGATGTCTAGTTTATTTTTTATGTTAAGCACAAAGGCATACAAGTACGCTAAAGGGGTTAATTTAGTCAATTTATTGAAGCTGCCCAGCAGGCGTTAGGATTTGCACGGTTTGAAAGATCATGGGGATTAAGGCACTTAATGATGTCTAAATTAAGATTTTCAAAAAGGGGGGTTTCTAGACATCTTAAGGTTTCCCCCCTAAAGGAAAACCCATCTTAGTCATCAAAATACAATGGCCCAATAGCATGGAAAATTAACCTGCATGCGCCACCCAGGCAGCCATTTGCTTAGCCTAGGAGTTTTCTCCTTCAAGGTGTGTGTGTGCTTTGCTTGAAGCTTAAGCTCACTCACTAGGTGACTCATGAACATAGCAAGTGCCACATGGACGAGGAAGATTCACCCATTTTACAAGCATTCATTCGTCTACTTTAGCTCGAGGTGTCACACATGCATTCCTCTTATACTTTTGAGGTGGCAGTCGTGTGTTCTTTCCTTCTAAGGGAGGGAACATGACTCGTGTAGCCTAGAATCAGCAAAGATTAGCTTAAGTTAATTAGTTTTAAGCCCTTGCATTCTTTTGTGCTTGTTTTACTTTCGTTATGAAGTAAACCGTATGTTTTACTAGTTAACCGTACTTAGTGACTTTCCTAAGCATTAAGCAATCAATTAAGGATTACCTAATTATTAAGGAAAGCAATAGAAATGCCTTATAAGAAAGGTGGACGTCCATTTTGTAAAGGGTGTTGAAGAATTGAAATCAGAAGTTGAGTATAAACTCCTCTGTGTGTTACTTTAAATTCTCTACTTGCTTATCTCTAATGTGACCAATTAGAGTGGCGTTCAAGTGAGTCTTAATCTAGATTAGGTGGTGAAATCTGCATCCTAATCTAGGATTAAGGGCCCTGAAACAATTCTTAGTGGTGAATTCTATATCTAAGAAACGTTTCAGTTTTATCGATATTTCAATTCAAGCTATTGAACCTTGTTCAAGGCACTCTTTTCTCCTTCCTTCTCCATGCGATTTTCATTATTTCCCCATGCCATCTTCTCTTCTTTCTCTAAACACTTAAGCTTTCCTTTCAATTCCTCTCCTTCCTCGTGTGACTACGTCACTTCCCTTTGTCATTGTCTTCCTTGGGAGTAAGGTCTGGTCTGTAGGAGTTGAAGGTCCTGACCGGTGCAGCTGGCTTGGCTAGAACAGAAGGGTAGTTCTTCTGGATTTAAGCTACTTTTCAACCTTAACAACCAATTTGTAAGCATCTTCAAAGGTCTAGAAAGATTGGAACACAACCTTGTCTAGAATAGCAGGTTTAAGGCCCTTGAAAAACCTAGCAATGGTCTACTCAGGTTCTTCCCATAAAGTGCATCTGATTTGGAGCTGCTCGAACTCTGTTATGTATTCCTCAACTTCCATACTTCCTTGTTGCAATGAAGTGACTCTCAAGTAGAGTTCTTGCTTATAGGTGGCCGGCAGAAACCTTTTATCCTTGTATTTGTTTAGCTTGATCAAAAGGTCAGGTTAGGCTGCCTACAATACACCCTTTGGGGTGCGGCCCTTCCCCGGACCCTGCGTGAACGCGGGATGCTTGTGCACCGGGCTGCCCTTTTTTTTTTTTTTTTTTGTTTAGCTTGATCAAAGTTTTTATCTTGGACTTTCCTTCCAAGGGTCTGGTTCTTTTCAAATTTTCATACTAGAGTGAAGCATATTGTTTCAACTTCAAAACAGCAAACCTAAAAGCCTTTTCCCTAGAGTATCCCTTAACCTTCATAATTCTCTCCATGCGAAGCACCCATTCAAGGTAATCCTTAGATTTAAGACTGCTATCAAACTCAGGTGTCTTTATTCTAACGTCCTTGAGATCATCTATGTGTACTCTCCTTGTTATGAGCCTAAAATCCCTATTAGAAGAGCTACTACCATAGTGGGAATCAAGGGAAGGATTAGAAGCATCGGGAGGGTCTAGAGGTGGCTCTCTATCCCTACCTCTAGGTTGATTCATAAGCTATTGTATTTGGGTTGTGAGTGCTCTAATATCGTCTTGCATTTCTAGAATAGCTCTATCCCTTCTATGTTCATGAGATTATCCTATAGAAAGGCCTCTAGGAACTCTTGCTGGCTGTTGAGGAGGGGAACTATTATCCCTCTCAGCCATGCTGTTTAAAGTAAGGCAAAGGGGAAGCTTTTAGTTTTATTGACCGAGCGGAGGGTTTGCTGTGGTAGTTTGTGTAGCTAGGTGCTTTATAATTGGACTATATTTGGTTTGCAGGGTTCTTTCATAGCTAAACAACAAGTTCTAGAATGAAGGCAAAGGGAAATGAACTAGGAATGAAGCAATAAGAGTAGTAAATAAAAGAAAACTGACCAAGAATCAAACACATGCTTTGATACCAGATGATGTATGCTGAACTATAGACTTGGTATGCAGCAAAAGCTACCAACTCAACATAGAAGATATGTCCCAGAATAAATGAAGGTTCCACCAACCAAGATTGAAAGGATTCACTACTAATATTCCTAAAGCCAAGGCACTAGAAGATCAAATAAAGAACCACTCACCAAACACCACCGGAAGGCTAAAGTTTAGATAGATTTGAGAGAGTTTTACTTAGAAACCAACAAGAGCCTTTCATATATCAATATTCTGGTGTTTACAAATGAGACCAAGGATTTTATGGTTGGCCTTATTAAAAGATCAATAGCTAAAATTTAAAATAAAAACAAGCAAAATTAGTTTGAACCTAAAACATCGCAAAATAGCAACTAAGCTTGGTCTGTGACACCTAAACCCAATGCTAATTTCTAATAATGAGGTATCAAGCTCCTGTAACATTTAGGTACTATCTAATGATGATCTTAGGAGAGTAAATGTGGCCAATAATCAAGTGATTAGCTCAGCAGTAAGCAAAGTACAGTACCCTAAAATCCATTACATCAAGGGGTATTTCCATTATACTTAAGCCAGTTAAAGGCTGATACTAGGTGATCTAAATCTGTAACTTTAGGGCCTTATTTGATAAATATTTAAACACATTTTTATGCCCTTAAACATGTCAAAATGAGTCGTTAAGTTAGAGACAAAATGTCCCCTTAAAACGGCTACTGCTGACCTGCTGCTAGTGCTAACTGTCTCAAGCAACCTTTATCATTTAGGAGTTGAGCATGAGCAAATAAATAAGCTAGGTTACTATCCAAAATAGGGCTAATAATCCTTGGCTGAAAAATGGGTTAACATTAACTACTAGAGTAACCAGATTCCACTAAACTGCACTTCACTTTATTGAACCTGTAATGGACTAAGGTTGCTGGTTAGCCTCAAAATGACCTTGGTGCTTTTGAGAATACTCAGGATGTCTAACATAGTAAGGACCTCCCTAAGCTAGCTTCTAAATTGAACTGCATGCCCTAAAAGAACTGGCCTTGGTGGTGATCAATAAGCATTGTTTTCTAGCCGTTGGTCTGCATCAACAACCTTGAGTGACTTCAGTCCTAACAATTTGTTTGTTATAATCTAAATACTTTACACTGAATAACCTCTAGTGAGTTGATGAAAAAACAGCCTTTTGTTAGTGAACAATCTTGAATAACTATTTTTTTTCTTTTGGGACTGAGTAACAACCTTGAGTGATTGGAGTAATAATATTTTTATTTTCCTGAACTAAATATTTTACAGTGAACAAACTTCAGTGAACTAATGAACACATTGGCTTTTATTAGTGAACAACCTTGAGTGACTTGCATAATAATAAGTTTTTCCTTAAAAAATATAGTTAAGACAAGAACTAAATACCAAGAAAAACCTTAAGTGACTTGAGTAATAACAACCTTTATCATTATTTTTTTTTTCAATTCACTATATACGCAGACTTTGTTCACTCATGTTGTTCAATGCAAAAATGTTTATTTTTTTCAATTTGGAATATATGCAAACATTCTAATTTGTTCACCATATAACATGATGAACCTAAATGAACCAAACAATGAACAAACAGGTCACCTACAGTGAATAATCTCATGATAGATAATGAACAGATATTTCACTCTTAGAGAACATTATCAAGATGTCCAGTGAACAAGTTAAAGAGACTTAGTGAACAATTTAAATAAAAACATTAAAAACGATAACTTTTACCAATAAACAAATGTAATTTTACTGCTCAATATTGTCTAATATGGCACTGGATAGGTGCTTGTTTATGTTAGCAGCAAGTTAAGAACATGGCCAGATTGTGATGTGGTGATCGTTATTATTACTATCAATGGCTTCATTTCATATTATGATAGCTAATGAACCAGTTTAGGGCATGCAAGCTGATTGCGCTGACTGAAAGGGGTCCTTAACTACATTTTATCACCATTTATTTTTTTTTATGGGTGTCTTGATAGAAATTAGGTACTTAGAATATTATATCCCTCCAAACACTACACCCTCAACCCCCTTCCCCCCAAAAAAAGAAGCTTTTACACTCATAGGCTGGGACGTAAGATGACTGGTTGGTAAGTGCTTAGCCTTAAACAACCTCCACAAAATGGAGAGCATAGATTTCACATCAAGTGTGCTCTTGTAACTCCAACTTTTCACATAGTTTGCTATGACCATTTCATCATCTGTTAAATATAGGTATACCAGTCAGCAATCCTAAAATTAAAATAAAATTTTTAAAAGAGTTTTTTTTTGCTCATTGTGTGAAGAGGCTTTAAAGTCAGTTTGCACATCAATCAAAAGAATTTCGAAAGACCAACAACATTATAGATATTCAGACACAAATAAGCCAAAAAGGAAATCCTTTATACACATAGGATAACATGAGTTTCCTAATATAGCTTGTGATGGCATGAATTTCATACAAAAAAAGGGGTAGGAATCCAGGATGAGGAGGAAATAAAAATCCAAACATAATTTCTTATCACAAAATATAACTTACAAATCAAACAGAACTTGGATACATTGAATACTAAAATAGAATGAGCTCCAACTTGCCATATAGTTTGCTATGATCATTTTATCCTCTGTTAAATATAGGTATGGCAGTCAACAATCCTAGAATTTATTAAAAAAAAAATCAAAAGAGTTTTCTTTGCTCATTGCAGGAAGAGGCTTCAGATCTAGTTTGCACTTCAATCAAAAGAATTTCAGAAGACCAATGGCATTATAGATATTTAGACACAAATAAGCAGAAAAGGAAAGCCTTTATACACATAGGATAACATGAGTTTCCTAATAGGGCTTGTGATGGTATGAGTCCCAACGCAAAATGAGAGGTACGAATGCAGGAGGCAGAGGAATAAAAATCCAAACATAATTGCTCATCATAAAATATAACTTGCAAATCAAACAGAACTCAGATACATTGAATACTAAAATAGAACCTGAATGTTATAATGTCTCCAAAACACAACTCATAGTGTCTCCTAAACTCCATGCATACAGAAAAGGATCTTATCTCTAGAATAGCACTTTCAATGCTTACAATTACAAGGAGCATTTGCTGGGAACTTTTCAATAGGCAACTGTTTCTAAAATCCTTTTGAATAAGGCATGTTACTAACATGTTAGCATGAAATATACCAGTCAACTTTATTTACAACACAATAAGGTTTCTTCGGTTTATAAGAAATTAACAAGAAGCACATTAGACAACGCCATGCAAAAATCTGGAAAGGAAAGTGGAATGCGAGGTTAGAGGTTACAAAATTGTGCACTCTACTATTCAATTTTGTTCATTGTACAACTTAATGTTGGTCACTAAGGTTTCTCAACTTCAAACAAACTTATTAAATAAACACATTAAAAAGCACAAGAAAATGTTCACTACACTAGGCAATGGTGTTTATTCACTTACCAATGTTGTCGCTACAATACTCAAACATGTTCTATAAGTTAAGATTAGTAATTTTCCAAAAATAATGAATTGTTTAGTATACTACTCAATGTGATTCATTAGGGTATTCAATGTAATAATAGATCATAAAATCACTCTTTAAAGTAAGATGATTAATTGTCATCGCAACTTTTATTATCTCCTACACTTAACAATACAATAAGGTTTTTCTGTCTTATAGGAAACTAACAAGAAGTACATTAGACAATACCATGCGAAAATCTAGGAGGGACAGAATAGGAGGTTAGGGATTACAAAATTGTCCACTACACTAGTTAATGTTGTTCATTATACAACTTAATGTTATTCACTAAGGTTTCTCGACTTTAAATAAACTTATCAAATAAGCACATTAAAAAGCACTTAAAAGTGTTCACTGCACAAGTTAACAGTGTTCATTTATTTATCAATGTTGTTCACTATAATACTCAATGTTGTGCATTAGGATATTTGATGTCATAATAGACCATGAAATCACTCTTTAAAATAAGATACTTACTTTTCATCACAATCTTCATCATCTCCCACACTTGGACAACACAATAAGGATTCTCTGATTTGTAGGTAAATAAGAAGAAACACATTGGACCACACTAGGCAAAAATCTATGAGGAAAAGTGGAATGGGCGATTAGGGATTCCAAAATTGCTCACTGCACTAGTCAATGTTGTTCATAACCCAACTTAATGTGGTTCACTACGGTTTCTTGACTTTAAAGAAACTTATCAAGCATGAAAAAATATGATTTAAAATATGAAGAAACATATTATATTTAACATAATCAATTAGTTTGTCCCACACTTGACAACGTAATAAGGTATCTCCTGCTCATAGGTAATTAACAAGGAGCACATTAGATGACACCATGAAAAATCTAAAAGGAAAAGTGTAATGGAAGGTTCACTGCACCAGTCAAGGTGTTTATTATACAACTTAATGTGGTTCACTAAAGTTTCTCAACTTCAAAGAAACTTATCAAATAAGCACATTAAAAAGCACATAAAAATGTTTACTAAACAAATCAATGGTGTTCACTTATTTATCAATGTTGTTCACTGACATAAGAAAAGCCTTCTACCAATGTAATTCATATCATACCAACTTTCATTATTCCACAAACTCAACCACACATCAAAGTTTCTATACTTTATTAGCCATCAACAATACATACATCAAACAACACCTAGCAAAACATTAGACGGGAAGAGGATTAGAAGAACATAATTAAAACTTTGTTCATTATAATATGCAACTTTATTCATTATAAAATAGGGCAAACATAGTTTTTGGAAGGGAAAAAAAGAGCAAATGAAAATCCAATAACAAACCTATCTCTATTGATCTCATAATTTACTTCGTTCCATAATACTACTCTGAAATTATAAAAAGTACCCATTTTCAGGCAAAATCACACATTCTTCAGATAAAAAATCTAAGACTGAGATAGTGAATGCTGGCATATGAAACCTATCACTAAGTAATCCAAGCAATACCCTTCCCCCCCCCGGCAGAAAAAAGAAAGCAAGCTAATGATCATGGATGCACCCATAAATAATGTTGGACTGCTACTACGGCTTGTCATGGCATAAATGACCCTGTAAAACTTGAGATAGGAATGGAAGAGGGGCAGAAAACAAAAAACCAAATGTAATTGAGTAACATAAGATATAACATACAATCTAAACTAAACTTGAATACAATGGATACTAAAGAAGAACCTTAACACTACAATGTCTCTAGAACACAAAGCACAGTTTCTTAAAAACTCAATACATAAATTGTAACATCAACATTGAACACTACATATATAAATTGTCTTCAATTCCAGGATAGCACTTTCAATACTTACTATTATGAGCAGCATTCAGTAGAAACTTATCAGTAGGCAACTGTTGGAATACTGGCAGAACCATCATTGGCATAAACACAAAACTGGTGTTGGATGGATCAAAAGAGTGCATCAGATGACAGGATGTGAATAGGGATATGCCCTACATAAAGGGGTGCAAAAGGCCACAAATTGCTCCTAATACATCAATAAGAAAGCAAACACCATCAACATAATTGATTAATATACTACTAAACATTTTTCACTGTTAAACTCAATATCATTCACTAACGTAAAACTGCCTGAGCATGCATATTAAATCACTCAAAATTGATAACTAACAAAAGCACATGGCATTATTGAAAATGTTCACTATTATTCAAAGTTGTTCACTATACTACTTCACATTGATCACTAGCATAAAATGGCATGAACACACATGACCAAACAAGTAAATCTAAACAAAACCATATTTACTGGCCCACAAGGTGTTGAATATGCAACCTTGTAGATGGTAGCTTAAATATTGGTACTATAACATGCTATACAAAATGAATAATTACTTAGTAACACAACATATAACAAATATATGTATTAAATTAATAACAATATTAGAACCGTACCTATTGAAGCATTTGTGAGTAACTTGTGGTAGTATAAGAAGGAACACTTAGAAAAGATGCTCCCTTTTGCATATACAATTGATATGAACATAGAGATCAATAACAACTTTTAGATTACTTAGAGGTTCGCAAATTTCCCTAATACTTGAATCAAACCAAAGAAACAAGATAGTTCAACAACTTTGATCATCATGAAACATTTCCTTATTAACCAACTATTATATAATTATCCAATGCCAAAAATGAAAACTTTCAACTTTTGATAGCAACTTCAATAAAATTTGTACAAAAAGTATACCTGGTGTGTTGCTATAGAATAAGCCACATCATTAGTTGACAACTTCTTTGTCTTCCTCTGTTTAACTTAATCACATCTCTTTTCAATTATACTCTTGAACCTCTTATTTCTTACCCATTTTTGATGGGATCCAGGAGGATTTAGCACATTCTGTGATGAATTCAAATTTCTCCCCTGGCCATCTTTCTCACAATGTCTAGATTTGACATCAAATTCAGTTAGTTCCTTGAACTCCATGAAGTACTTTTCACAAAAAGCCCTCGCATTCTTGTATATTTGACTAGCTGTAATTAATGAATTCATTTTTTTCATCATTTGTATCTTCCAAATAGAAAAGCAAAAATATAGGTTCTTTAACACTAGATTCTCACGGATCAAGGTTTTGACCATCTTTTATCCTTTTACATCACCTCTTGATTATTTATTGATCCAGCACTTGTTCAACACAACAAGCATATAGCAGCCTGAGGCAATGGGAATACAAAATCTCAACCTTTGTAAACATCTCACAAGTACATTCAACAAAGCCTTGCTCTTTATTAAAAGTAACAATATTTCAAAACTCATATGACTCTTCTCCATGAGATTCACTTGCAATCCTAACACCTTACACCTCAAAGGGCCTGTCAAATGTAGAACTTTCAACTTCATTGTGATTATATATAACACCATTAATAAAATCATTCGTAAACATCAAGAAAGCTTCAACCATATACACAGACAACACATGTTTCAAAATGTTTATTGAAGGAAATGCCATTTCTCCATCAGATTTACTACATTTATGATCTTCACCATTCTCTTTGCTCCTCCATTCAAATATAACATCACAAAAGATGTTATAAAAGCCACAAAGATTAGTTGTGGAACGCAACCTTCTTTTGAAAGATCATTTCGTTGTTTCATTCCTTTGTGAAGATAATACGCCTCTAGAAAAATAAGCTTTTGAAAAAGTCAAGCACCATTTTTCACACAAACTATAGCGCTACAAAGCCATCAATTGTTGCTACAATTATACTTTTTATCATCCTAAAGTTGACAAAGCAATTCATAAGCACTACTATCGAACTTAATCAAAACATATACATACCGTNNCTGTCCTTGTTATTATATTTAATAATACTAAACTTAAATTTTCTTGTAATCCTACCAATAATTAAACAATAGCAGAGACCCTTATAGAAAAACGGAAGTTAGCACACACACAACTTAAAATAAGGCTAATAAAATAAAATAACGAACACAGTAAAATTAGTTGCACTTAATACATTTGTTGTGTCAAGGATAAAGGGGGACATTAGAGCACCTTTTTTATAATTTAGTTGTAGTTTGTAAACACATATCTTCCTAGTAACATACAATAATAAACTTGGTAGGGACCTTAGTTACCTAATAAAAGACTGCTCATGCTGAGGAAACTAGTCATTTACAGTTCACTTCCTTTAGCAACATAGGGTCTTCGTGTTGAAAAATCCAAACTAATATGCCCACATAAAATGAAAAGTGCATATAATATAGCTACAAGAATAAAGCAACAAATTAGATCTCCCCTTAATGCGATGGAAAAATTATTTATCATATTAAAAAGCATATTGTGACTAATACAAGCATTTAGTTTCTCTATACTCATGCCTAGAGTAGCTTTCAGTAAAGCTTTAGTATGAATGGATCACAATTATCATTTTCACCAAAAACTTATAATACTGGTAATAGTCTTCAAAATTTACCTACTTTTCCCAAAAATTACGGAACTCATCCTCGGTGTCACATTCTGTCAAAACTCATCCTCAGTATGCAAATCTCCCTAATATTTGAATCAAACCAAAGAAACGAGATAATTGAACAAACATATTTAATAACTGGACACATATTTCAATGGACATATAAACAAGTCGAAAAGTAAAGCCTTTATACAGATATGATAACATGACTTTCCTAATATGGCTTGTGATGGCATAAGCTACATGCAAAACAAGAGGTAGGAATCTAAGAGGCAAAGGAAATAAAAATCCAAATATAATTGGCCATTATAAAATATAACTTACAAATCAAACAGAACTCAGATACATTAAATAATAAAATAGAACCTGAACGCTATAATGTCTACAGAACTCAATACATACATCTCTAGAATAGCACTTTCAATGCTTATAATTAGAAGGAGCATTTGCTGGGAACTTTTCAATAGGCAACGATTTCTGAAATCATTTTGTATAATGCATGTTACCAACATATTGGCAAGAAACATACCAGTCAATTTTATTTACAGCAAAATAAGGTTTCTCCAGTTTATAGGCAATTAACAAGAACATTAGACAACACCATGTGAAAATCTTGAAAGAAAAGTGGAAAACAGGGTTGGAAATTAGAAAATTGTGCACTACACGAATCAATGTTGTTCATTATACAACCTAATGTCGTTCACTAAGGTTTCTTAACTTCAAATAAACTTATCAAATAAACACATTGAAAAGCACATAAAAATGTTCACTACACTAGGCAATGCTATTCATTCATTTATCAATGTTGTTCACTATAATACTCAAACTTGTACCACAAGTTAAGATTAGTAATTTTCAAAAAAATAATGAATAGTTCACTATACTAGTCAATGTCGTTCGTTAGGGTATTCAATGTCATAACAGATCATAAAATCACTCTTTAAAGTAAGATAATTAATTGTGTTCACAACCTTTATTATCTCCTACACTTGACAACATAATAAGGTTTCTCCGCCTTATGGGTCATTAACAAGAAGTATATTAGACACCACCATGCAGATCCTTCTCTTGATCTGAGGCCTCTATTTTTCCTCGAGTTTTAATAATATGCCAACAACACAACCTATGACGAGCAAG